>JACEGR010001593.1:0-160781 GCA_014170235.1 Listronotus bonariensis | reverse complement strand
AACCAATTATTTTAAGAAAAAGCCATTGACCTTTTATGAAGTTTTTATACTTTTTTCAAATTAAGCAATAAAAACCGCAACTTTTTAGTCTCTTGTATTTTCTTAGTATATCGCTTTGTTTCCGAGAAAAAAATAAGCTACTTTAAGTGATTCTAAAAAGTAGCCACAAAGATCATAAAATAAAATTCAAAATTAAAAAATAAACAATTTTGACCTTACTAAATACGATTTCCGATAAAATATACGACTGTTTATTTATTTTAAGGCAAATAATTAAAGGATTTTTTCAAAAACAACCAATGTCATTTATTTTTAATTTGATGCCAATGTTTATATTTCCCAATTTACAAAAAAACGAATGCTCATAGAAACTTCACATATATCTCTAAATGCGTAAAATACATATATATTTACGAAAATATTACAAAAACGTATAGTTAGTCATATACATACGTTTGATAGTTTTTTCATTCTAAAAATATTAAAAATTTGACATTTAATTGTTTTATTTTTGCGAGATACGAAGGCAATACAAGAGACCTAAGTTGGATTCTTAATTGTTTAATCAGAAAAATATAAAAACCTCATAAAAAGTCAGTGGCATACTTATAATATTGGCAGTGTGCCCACTGAGACGCCACTGGACTGAATAATCCTAATCTAGGCAGAGCTTCACGAGCGCCTTATTACATAAAATAGGTGTACCAAATTTTATATAGATCGGTTAAAGGTTTCCTGAGATATTTAAAAAATACCGATTTTTTTTAAGCTTTTACTAACCAGAAATGAAGAAAGTCCGGACATATGTTTATAGGAACATTTTTTCATAAAAAGACAAAAAAATAAAAAAAATTGTGGTTTAAGGGAGCGACGGAAAATAAAGACGTTCTTGTCACAAATACAGCATATTTTTTGGCGTGTTTGGCATTTAGCTTTTTGGATTGAACAAAAAATCAATAATTTATTAAGTTTTTTCTTTCTCCTGAAAACTTACAATTTGTCATATCAGATTTGAGACGCGCACCGACGATATGTTGAAGAATATCCATTTTTATTTAAGAGTTACATAGTGTGGCTCAAAAAGTTATTTCAATTTTAATTTATATAATAAATAGCGATGGTGGCGCCTTCTAGATTTTACAATAAAATCGATAGCAGATTTTTTCTCCACCTTCCAAAACTATTTATGGCCGAATATTGTAACAATACATTTACTTACTATTTACAAGGTTATTCATTAAAAAAACCTAAAGCCAGAATAATTTTTTATCACCCTGTATGTGCTAAATCATCCACTTTTGGACTAAGGTAAGTTGAGTTAGATCGTCATATTATTATTTTAGCCTCAGAAATTTGGGTTATTTTTCCGCACCTTTAAAAGAGATATGAGGGGTACAGAACTAGAGTGGTGTAAGTTAACAAAATTTATTTTGGGATATTTGTTCCCAAAGTTTAAAAAAATTGGTTAAATATTGTTATGTTATTGAAACTAATTTTACTTGGTATTTGAGATCCAATCGTTTACTCTCAAACTATGACTTACACCCCTCTGACGGAAAATAAAAATCGCTTTAAACAATATAAAAATACACTAGTCTAAATTTTTAAAACAAAGTGACTTACACCACTTTAGTTCTAAAGCCCTCATATCATAGACCAAATTACAGCCTTACCGTTTTCACTGATGATGGATGTAGGAATGTAACAGGTCCTGGTCTAATTTGAAGTGCCTAAATTCAATTTAGTTTTACCCCTTTTACTGAATTTTTTGTTGTCCAGTTTTAACCAGTGGTGACTCCAACAGTTTCATTTTTTTTTTAATAACTAAGGACTGGATTATATGCAACATAAAAAGCTCGAAATATGTGTGCAAATATGCATATGCATGACAAGTGGCAGAATATGGAAGGTAGTATGATAGGTTGGAGAATACATCTTTACATTTTAATTAATTTCAGTATTGATTTAACATTTTTTTGCTGAAAAAAGTTTCAGAAGAATACCCCTGCATTCGAAAAATATTGAAAATGTATTGATAATATGCATCATCACCACATGTTATTGAAAATATACTATTACCCCTAAAAACGACTAAAATATGCAAACGCATATAATCCGGCCTCAAGTAATAACACTGAAACTATTACAGCCTAATTTTCTTTTCATATACATATTTTTTCTTTTTAACATATTAAATATTGGTCTAGAACAACCAAATTAATTTTTCAAAATAGAAAAAATTTATAGACTAGGCTGGTCATTAAAAATTATTTTTTTGCGACAACCCCAAAAAGGCTTCCTTTTGACCAAAAAATACTGAAAAATATTTATATTTGATTTCCAAAACAACACGTGCCTCTAGATATAGGTATAATCATTGAATATACCCAAAAATAACTTAAATCGTCCAGATTTAAAAAAGAAAAAAACTAATTTCCAGTGCTTTTTCATCAAAAGAGAAGCTTTTAGGGGGCGTCGCAAGAACTTTAATTTTTAATGCCCACTCTAATATAGTCAATATGTTGGTAAAAGAAACTGTTTAAAATTTACTATGAATTGTATGGCCCAACTAAAGATGTCATTGACACTTATTTTTTGCTGACAAACTATTGTGTTAATTAGATAAAAAAAAATTTGCGACGATCCCTAAAAAGCTTCCTTTTGATGAAAAACTAACGAAAAATATTTATATTTTATTTCCAAAACAACACGTGCCTCTAGATATATGTATACCTAATCATTGATTATACCCAAAAATTAACTTAAATCGTCTAGATTAAAAAAAACAAATTTCGTGTTCTTTGATCAAAAGGATGGTTTTTAGGGGGCGTCGCAAGAACTTTAATTTTTAACACCCACTCTAATATAGCCAATATGTTGGTAAAAGAAACTTTTCAAATTTACTATGAATTATATGGCCCAACTAACTTGGCTCAAAAACCATTGGTTTAATGAAATTAACCAAAAGTATTCGTAGATCAAGATTTTATTATAACACCCACTTGCTTAATATAGCCAATATGTTGGTGAAAGAAACTTTTCAAATTTACTATGAATTATATGGCCCAACTACTGGCTCAAAAACCATTGGTTTAATGAAATTAACCAAAACGTATTCTAAATTAAATTTTATTAAAAATTTGCTTACATCAAGATCTTTGGTGAAAACACTAAACTCTTTTGAAAGACACTCTCACATTAGCACCCCATTTTTTTTGTCTTTTAGAGCACCACCCACAACTCACTATACTGACTTTTTCTCTGAATTTTGACTCACCCACTAAACAAAATTTGCTAAACCACTGCATCTACAAGGAACTGAAGAAAACACTATTTTGTGTAAGAACTTTGTATTTTTGTCACAACACTACAATTTTTGCCTTTTCAGACATTCATACCTTACTTACGTTAAGTAAAATACGAACGCCTGATTTACCAGTACAAATAAAATTCACCAAAAACTTAGCACTACATCACAATGTTTGTATTACTTTTTTCTCCATACATATATATTTTTTTGATAACTACACCAGTACACTAACTAAAGGATACACCACAATTTTGAGATAGTCAAAAAGTTTTTTAAAAATATCCTTTTATAAAAAGATCAAACCTTTACAATAACTGAAAGAAACCACTTAGTCAAATTGAAAAAACCAATGAGAAAGAACTTCAAGCCACTCTTAGCTATGTCACTTCACCAAATTTAAATTAACTATGGCTCCTTCAATAAGACTTTCTTTTTTAACACTACATGTTACACAAAATCAGTGGTTAAAAAATTTATCGTTGATCTCCAATTTCCTGAAATAAAGACAAGTATGTAGACAATTTACATAAAAATAAAGGATTGACCCAAAAATGACATCACATGGCTTATAGTGGCTTTTTGTAAATTAATTTAGGCATGTCATATTGCAACTAAATAAATATTACTGCATAGAAAAATAACTATAATATCAAAATCTTTTAGGACAATATCTACAGACAATGCAAAAAGTGTGTATATAACTAAAAATAAATACCCTAAATTAGTTCTTACTAGGCAAAAAAAGTAGAAATTATTAAAAAAAAGGAGAATGTTTGGAAGTTCAAAAGTGTTTTATCTAATTATAAAGAAAATAAATAAAAAGGAATATATTTAATGTGTTTGTCTCTCTTCCAACAACATAATATGGACAGCAGGTTATTAAATTTGTTACTTTTTCTGCACTTCTGGTTAATTTGAAAAGATAACTTTAAAAAATCAAATTCACTGTGAAACTTTAAACTGATAACCTAAATATAGATTAGGAAATAAAAAGCATTTTTATTTATTGTAAAAACCTGTTAAAAATTGTGCTAAAAGAAATTTATTTTAAAATTTCAAAATATAATATATTAACTTTTTGTTAAAAAAGTACAAATTTCTTAAGTCCTGACTTGTTAATACAATAGTATTGAATAAATTAACTAAAAAAAATAGAGTAAAAATTGAACAAAAAGAAAATTAGTTAACAATTAGATTTAAAAAAATATACCTAATTCAAATTTGTTCTCCCTAAGTTTGAATCTCAGGGATTTTAAATTGGCCTGGAAAACAACTTTTCTTATAATAAAGATATTATGCTGGTAAACGATGGTTTATTTTTTTAATTTTTCATTAATTTTTTTATGTCTCATGGGTCACTTGCCATTTTGTTTTGTTTTGGATAGTCTATACTGGTGAAATTTTGTTAATTCACTCACAGTAATGTAATTTTGACAACTGACATAGATCCCTTACAGGTCCTTATTAACCTTTGGAGTCAATATAAATTACTTTAGGAATCATAGTCCTAAATATCTGAAGCATAATGTGGTTATAATAAGAAAAAAACCTCTATTGAAACAAAATTTAGAAAATTATGAACATTTAATTTTTATCCACCACAATGGTAACATGGGCTAGATAACACTTATGGACTTCCAAATACTTGTTCCGTAAATAAAGCTGCAAAAAATAAATATAAATCAAGAGGTAAAAGCAAATATATAAAAATTAAATAAAGCAATAAAATAATAACTTTTCTGAAAAAAGGGCAAATCTGACAAGTTTAAAAATAATTGCATTGTCAGTAAATAAATGAGACCCATAGCAACAATATATGACTATACCTTAATAAAGTACTAAAAAAATAAATGTGTAAATGATAAACGTGCGAAAATAACAAATAATTATGCAGTACCACCACGTACCACTACTATAATCAGATGATCTTCTTTAATTGCCTCATCAGAAAGATTCGGACATGAACGCTTTAACAGTTCTGTTGAGAAGGGGCATGGAGGGAAAGAATACAACACTCCTGTAGCTTCAGTTTCTTTGTTCAGTAATGAGATAACTCCAGCCGCTTCTTTTTGTTTAAGATAAGATACTAGATTACGCAAGGGTCTTGTCTGAACAGAACTATCCTCATTTGTTACTGATGTTGTAGAACCAGCAAGGCCCAGAAATATTGCATGTGAGCTTGCACTTTGTATTCTCTTTTGAACATCTTCTAATTTAGGTTGGTCTAACCTAAGTCTTTGGGTGATTCTAAGCTGGTGCTTGCCTTCCTCATCCTTCATAAGACTTTCCACTATATCTGAGTCTCCATCCATTAAATGAAACTTTGCAGGGAAAAGTGAGTTTTTCAAAATAAGAGCACCCTGCCAAAGGGTAGTGCATTTTCTTGCAACTTCAGGTAATGTTCTACTGGATGCAAGAAGGCCAGCCCGTCGTGAACCACTGTCAGAATCAGAGTCAGGTGATCTCCTAGGAGACCGAGAGCGTGATCTTTCTGGGCGAGAAGTTGACCTTCTATATTCTCCATCTCTAGTTCGACCCCATTCATCAACTTCCCCTTCTGGGAAACGGTGAGGGCCTCTACTACCAGCCCTTCTTTCTGGATAAGGTAATGGTCTATCTCTATAACCATATCCACGCTCATAATCATAGTCTGGACCATAGTCTAGTCGTTTATAGTCTTCGCCAATAATTTCACCACCAACATATGGAGGTTTTGGCTTATAAGGTACCCCAGGTGTGACATCAGAAAAGTCAGTTCTTAATCTTCTATCGGGTCCACCTAGAGGAAAGCCCCTCATTTCTTTCACTGCAGCTTGGGCTGCATCTATGCTATCATAAAGAATATATGCCTGATTATCACCCTTAACATATTCAATTTTTTTAATAGCACCAAACCTGTCAAATTCTCTCTCAAGCTGTGGAATAGATGTCCAAACCCCTAAACCACCCACCCAAATTCTGGTTGTAGGAGTAGCTTTACCATAGCCAATTTTACATTGAAATTTGCCAATGTATTGTCCTGAAAGCTCTACTTTGGCTCTGTGGGCCATATCTAAAGTGTGAAAACGTACAAATGCAAATGCATTACCAGTTCCAGGAGGGGGTCGTTTTATGTCAATATCTTCTACCACACCGTATCTACCAAATATTCTACGTAATTCTTCTTCTGTAATATTTATTTCCAAGTTACCTGCAAATAATGTACGAGTGGCTAATGGATCATCCTCAGGTTGAACATGGTGAAGATAATTAGGGAATTTATCTTTTTTATTTTCGTTTTTATCAAATGGAGGGCGAGGGGCATGTTGCCTTGGAGGCCCATACCCATGAGTAGGAGGCATATGAGGTGGACCATGATGCATGGGTGGTCTTGCCATATACTCATGATGAGGAACAGGCATAACATCACGTCTATAATCTCTGTGAATTGGTGCCCCTGGAGGCGGGCCATAAGCACGATCATAACGATCAATAGGTATCCTGCGTTCTGGGGATCGTGCATAATGATACCTATCATATTCAGGGGTGATTGAACGTGGCCTACCTCTGTAGGGGTCAGCAGCACGAGGAACTTCATAAACAGCCTCAACTAAAGCTACTTTATCATATATTATAATACGTGGCTTGGCATGCTTAGCATCCCTAGCATCTTCTGAACTTCGGAAGCAAACATACGCGACGCGTTCATCCACATCGTGGGAAATTCTAATAGTAAGATCTCCATATTTTTTATATTCTCTATATAAAGTGTCCTTAATAACTTCGTCACTTGCCTTGGGATGCAAAGCACTTACACATAATACCTTGTAAGGGTAAGCCCTTTCCGTTGGTCGCACATATTCGTCACGATGAGGCGATATATATCTCCGAGGACTTGGAGATCGGCCGCGACTACCCCGACGTCGGATGCGATCTGGGGTAATTCTTTCGTCAGAACTGTCGTCATAGCGTCCCATACTTGATCTAGACCTTTTGCTTCGTGGGGAGTGTCCCTGTCACTACTTCGTTTCATGCTCGTATTAGGGATCCTCACTGTAATACGGTCCTTCCCTTTGATCATACGCACTCAACACATCAATTAACGACGACACAATGGATGACACGGCACTCCTCCCTAAAAACACAATGCAAAACACTTGTTTTATGCATCATACAGCACTTAAAATAATATTAAATAAACAATAATAAAAACAACATACTTTACAAACTACACAGCACCAATGAAATCGTCTTTTTCAATAAGTTTTCGTTAAAATTCTATCTCGCCAACGCCTCGTCAAACTATTATAGAAACAAAATGGCCGACGGCGCTTGCATTTTTACGAAATGAACTTTAAAGATTCTACCAATCGGAATCGCCGATTCGTATCATAAGCCCCCACCATGAGGTTTGCCAACATGAAGAAAAATCTTTCAGGCATATACCTACTAGAGGCAGCCCTTACCGCTCAACTGTGGGAACAATGTCAGTGCGATAGAAAATAAAGTCTAGTATAGTTAAGACCATATTTATTTCATTCTGAAAGCGATGCCGCCAAGTACATAAAAAATGATAAAGTAAACAAACCTTTTCGAAAGCACATAGCCTCTGACAGAGCCTGATTACATATTTTTTAGATAAAATAAATAAAAATATTGACGAAAACACGTATCACGTACTTAAAAACATCCCCTTATTTCGTCTCTGGCGTACCATAAAACCTGTAACGCGTGGCGTAGTCGTCGGGTTGAATATTTTTGCTGCAATAAATCATTGAATTGAAACCTGAATTCACTATTTTCCCCTTCTTTTGCAAAAATTCTTGATTTAAAGCTAAATTGGTACTTAATATTTAATTTACACCTCTAGAAACCCAATTTTTTTATTTATTTTCCCGGTTTCTTCCATAAAATTGCAAACCTTCACTTTTAATCATTATTAATCGCAGTAGCTTTGGCGCTGCCAAGGCTACAGCGATTTAAAGTAAAGCTTTATAATTTTATGGAAAAAATTGGTATTATGGAGGTAGAAATAAAATTTTAAGTGCAAGTTCAGCTTTAAATCAAGAATTATATGCGTAAAGAAGGGGAGGGAATAGTGAATTCAGGTTAGCTTTGCTTATTAAGTCTAATGATGAATATCTCAAAAACGAAACGTTGCCGAATTCTTTCAGATTCGTAATCAGCGACCCAAAAACTTTCTTATACCAAAAATCATCAAAATCGGTCTGGTGTCCGATAAGTAAATAATTACCGGCTTTTCTTCGAAGACTGCCTCTAGTAAGTATAAGCATGATGATTATAACCCTCGTGCCTAAAACCAGTGGGTGGGATGATATCTAACTTCATTTCTATCCTTGTCACATAACCTGACTTAACGACATTACGACATAACCTCAAATTTTACAGTGAAACTTGGTATTTTGGTATCGTAAAATATAAAATATATATTTTTTTAATATTATTTGAGATTATGTCCGCTTTAAAACGCGTCCAAGTAAGTTTTTTAAACATTATTTGGATGAACCCACTAATTCGAGGTACTTTTTTAGCAATGGGCGACTTTTGCAAGAATATGGCATATTTATGATGCCGCTTGGCAAAACCCATTTCAGTCTGCAGAGCTGTTAAAAAATATTTAATGGGACTACACAAACCTATTTATCATCCAATGAGTAAGTTCACACAAAAATGAATCCGCCTACTTAGATGTACAAGTATACAGTGGAGTATTGACTACTTGGTATGGTGTTCATACTTGAAATATGTTCCCTGACATGTTCATTACATGAGGAAAATATGCATTGTATAAAACCTGTTCATCAACAGGTCAACAGTAGTTTATTAGAACTTGTAATATTATTTTTAAATCCTTATATTTTTTTGCTTTAAACAGTAGACAGTCAGCTACTGCTAAGCATTTTAATGAATTAGCAGTAGCTGCTGCATTCTAGCAACTCTACTAGCTAGCATGCTGCATTCTAGCACCTCTACTGTCTCCAATTGAGGCTTTTAAGGAAAGTAGTCAAATGGAAATTACAGAGACATATTTTTAAAGGCATTCAACATGGTTATCCATGCCCTGTTATTGACTATGTTAAACTGCTTAAGCATTTCTATGCACATGCTGATATGAAACAGCAATTTTTGTTGGCATAAAACAGTACATAAGATTTTTAATATATACTTTTAACCTTATGCATTCTCAATACAAACAATTTTGGCTGTGTTTAAAATTATGTGTACAAATTTGTTTAAAAAAGAATTATGTTCTTATAAATTATAGAGGATATAATTTAAGTTAAAAAAAAATTGTGTGTCAAAGCAAAGATAAAGTGTTTTATCAGGGAAACCATAAGGCTCACAATAAGACCAAGTTCTATTGGGTATTAAGTACCTAGTTATATTAGGAATTTTTTATAAATGGGACATACATAAGTGATTAACAGTTTCAAGGTGTAAGAAGTCTAATTATTAAATTATTTTTAATTTCAGACGATTGTGGTGACCATGTCATAATAATAAACAGTGCTGACATAGCTTTACCTGGTGATGAATGGAAAAAACGAGTGTATTTTCATCACACAGGTTATCCAGGTGGGGCCTCCTGGACATTAGCTTGGGAATTACACAGTAAAGATCCGACAATGGTAAATATTTTTTGTTTGGTACAACTAAACAGGTAGTTACAGAATGTTGTTAAAAAAATTAAGGGCAGATTCTACATCAGAATATATGAAGAAAAATTCATATAAACATGCATTTGCAAATTTTTTGTTTTTGAAAGACAGGGTATTAAAACTTTTCAAAAACGGAACAATTTTGAAAATACCAATTTTGGTAAAAATTGTTAAACTGGATATAAACCTTATTTAAATAAGTATTTATTGTTGTTACATAATTGCTAATAAAAAATTATAAACCCTAATTTTTAAAAGACAAAGTTTTCACAATGTTTCTACTATGGTCCAAAAATAAGCAATTAGATGGATTTTATTTTTTTTCTTTTTTAAACTTAGTAAGATACAAAAAAGATTAAGAGACATAAAAGCTGTATTTTTATTTGCTTAACTTAAAGAAAACACAAAAATTTTACACCATTTTTACACCCATTTACACAGTCATTGTTGTACCATTTGTTTTGTAAATATTCTTTCAGTTGCTGCTCGAGACACTACTAAACTTTTTGAAATTGAAATTGAAATTGTTTATTTACGTTAATTCATATTACAATGTTTACATACGTCAATAAAATAATATAAAACTAGATATTACACACACAAAATATATATGTATAAACACTGCTAAAAGCTGTCCATTAAAATGTCAAATTTAGGTACTTATCTATTGAATAAAAAATGTTTTTTGTTAAAATCTTTTTAATTTTTTTTTTAATGGCGCAAAAGACATATTTTTAATATCCTCAGGTAATACATTAAGACATTTTATTGCCCAGTAGCCTGGACCCGTCTGACACATTCTCAACCTCAGCCATCCGAGTCCATTCCATTCTTTGATATTAAAGATTGTTCTTTTTACTTAAAGTTTGTTTATAGTCCTAAAAATAAAAACTGTAATTTTTATTTTTATAGTGCTAGGGTCTACTGATTAAATAGGTACATTTTATGTTATGACTAAAAATGATATGACAAAAGTATGAAATTTTTATTACAAAATTAGTTCATAAAAACATCTTAAAATATTCTATTTAACTAATATTGAATACATTGATTGAATACACCAATTTTTTACTCACGTCTGTTGGGATATTTTGCCATATATTTTGTATGTTATCAAACAATTGTCTTTTAACATGCTCCCAGAGATGTTCAATGGGGTTTAGGTCCGGCGATTGTGACGGCCATGGGAGGACATTTATGTTTTTCTGTCCAAACCAGTCCTTAACGAATTTTGAGGAATGCTTTGGATCATTATCCTGCTGAAATGTCCATCGTAAAGGCATTTCTTCCTTAGCAAAAGGGAGCATGTGTTCATTAAGAATATCTTTATAAACTTTTTGGTCCATTTCTCATCATGCTTAAATGTTGGCAACTGATACCTATTGAAGAATCTTTTTCACACTGGACGTCTCACATAGGCTATACCATCAGACCCAGAGGAAGTTAAACTTACTTTCATCGCTCTATAAAATTGTATTCCACTGTTATTCTGCCCAACTTAGGTGAACTTTAGCAAATACAAGCCGGGCGGCGCGATTTTTTTTTTTTTGATATTAGGGGCTTTTTCGCAGGACACCTACCAAAGAGACCAGAATCAACCAAGCGTCTTTGTACTGTCCAAACCGAGTGATTCGTAGCTCCTTCTTTTACTATTTGTTTGAAAATGTGTGTAGCTGGCATTTGAGGATTATCATGGGACAAACATTTAATATAACAATCTAAAACACAATTGGTTTTTTTCGGTCTTCCACACCTAAGCCGCGTTGCTGTTGATCCGTATTCTTGATATTTACTAATAATTTTCGAAATTGTCCCTTTATACATTTTTTATTGTTGAGTAATATCAACATTTCGGACCCCACTTCTAAATAGTTCAATTACTTTATATCTTAAATCTTTTGAATATTCTTTTACTGTAGCCATTCTCTCAGTAGTTAATAGAGACATTTTGCACCCCTTATTTTGCAATTCCGTTGTGGTTAACGTTATTCTGAGACTGCACAGTAACGCAAACATGATCCGTTATTGTTATTAACCATACCGGACTCCTTTAATTACGGATGAATACCGAAGAGCTTATCATTATCGTTATTGTTAAACTGCGTGGTTGCCGGATTGTAGAAATTTTAATATCAATTATTTAAAAGGTTAAAATTTTATTGCCGTATTAATTAAAATATCATTTATACAAAGGCTCTAATTAGTGAAAAATCTATAGCAGTAATAAAAATCAAATAGTGTTAAGAAATTCAAACGGACTTGCACTTTTACGGATATTCTAAATCAGTAATTAATTTAGATGTTACAATCTGGCACACTTGCTTTTTATTCTACTACCAAACTTAACCTTACTTTTTGTGTTTTGCTTATACGGTATTGTTTGCATCTACTTTAAAAACGAAATCAACAGAAGTGTTTGCATATATTTAAATATCAATTTATATCTTATCAAGAATAAAAGTAAATACTGATTTTTCGTTAACTTTAAAATCGGTGAACCACAGGTAAAAATAAGGTTATGTGTCGAAAGCGCAGACGCAAGTTTTGGGGATCTTCTACTCATGCAATAAATATCTTTAGAACCCAAAAGCATATTATCAGATGCATACTTAAAGTGCATCCTCGAGCTTCTTGTAAACCCTATTTTAATAGCCTAGGTTTTTAACTGTCCCAAGTCTATATTTCTTGGCCTTAGTAATGTTTGTAAAGAAAAATCCCCATTTATTCACTGTAAACTCCGATTTTTATTCCAACTCAATGACAATTGTCACCAGAGGCAGGAGTGATCTTAGTATTCCTTTTCATAATTCAACGTTCTTTGAGAGAGGACCTTATTACCGTGCTGTCAAGGCTTATAAATCCTTTCCACCTACCTTGTGTGAAATAGAGAACAAGGATAAATTTCGAAGGGCTGTGATACAGTTCTTGCAGGATAAGTGTTTTTACTCTTTTAATTTTGATTATTGATCATAGACTGTTAAACTGTTACTACATATTTTAATTGTGATGTCTGTTAATGATTTTATTACCACCTGTATTTTTGTATCATTTTAACTGTTTTTACCTATTTAACTAAATTTCTTAATTATTGATCATAATCTGTTCAATTATTACTAGATATTTTAATTGTGATGTCTGTTAATGATTTTATCACCACCTGTATTTTTGTTTTATTTTAATTGTTTTTAACAAATGAAATGATTTTAAATGAATGAAAATTTAAACTATTTTTTTATTTATTCTGTAGTGACGTTTCTTTGTCGTTGTTACAATGATTTGTGGAAATAAAGGATATTATTATTATTAAGATAAATTTCTTAAAAGAGGCTGCAAAATCTCTATCTTAAACTGCTGCCGTAATCGTTATGTTTAATAACGATAACCATAAGGAGGCCAAAAAACGGCTGTTATTTTAAGAGGTGCAAAATGTCTCTAATATTTACTTCAGGTAATATTACTTTAAAGCAAAGTGATAAATAACTACAAAACAAAGATGTTTCCATACTCTTGTCGTTCCCCAAATGTTGTTTATTTATAAAAAATAAGTTTTTATTGTAACAGAATTTGAATCTTAATAAGATAAACATTGCAATAGTATGGAAGCCCAAGGTAGACTTTAATATGTATATTACCTGTACTGTAAAAAAAAATAAAATAAAACAATGGTCTTCTTCCCATGAAACACCGTCTATATCTTCTCTTTCCTTTTTGTCCTCTCCTTTTGCTCCTTTCCCAATAGCCAGGGGGTGCAAAACATCTAAAAATGCCTAAAATCAATACTTTTTTGCCAAAACTTACTACTTTTCATACATTTTCAAATGCCGGAGCCCACGTACTTGTACCTTCACAATTTTAATTTATGTATGAGAAGGAGTAAGATATAATGTGAATATTTGTTTCCAAACTTTTGTCCGCTACTGTTTATATTGTGCAAGGAGTGTCAGTATCTTGAGTGCCTTGAATGCCCGGCGGCAGTCCTCCCTATAGGCAAAAGCAGCAAGGATTCTTAGCGCCCTGCTCTGAAGAGCGAAAACACGTCCTGTGTCTGCTGCATGTCCCCAGGCCAGAATGGAGTAAGAAAGAGGAGAGTGAAATAGGGAAAAGTAGGCACACTTCAAAGTATTCCGTGAGACACAGTTTGAAAGATTTTGCAGAAGAAAGATGGGTTTATTTAATTTTTGCGTAGAGTATTTATTTGTGGTCTCCAGAGTAGTCTCGGGCCCAAGCTAATACCCAAAAACCCAATTTGACCCTTGTCAATTCCACTATTTAAATCGCCCGAAAAGACCCTTTTAGTCTTATTGTTATTTAGGACAAGCTTGTTTGCAGCAAACCATTCCCCTGCTCTCTCCTGCGCAGCCACGGAACTCCTCAGTGCCTCTGTAGCAGTATCAGCCGAGCAGAATATTGTGGTGTCATCAGCAAAAAGGGTGTAATTTGCTCAATTGTCCATATCCGGTAGATCGTTTATATATATTAGGAAGAGTATTGGTCCCAATATAGAGCCCTGTGGGACACCAATGTTTAAAACACCTTCCGCCGAAGACACCCCAGCAACCCTGACGACCTGGACTCTGTCAGTTAGATATGATTTTATCAGTTTGACACTTTCATTGCAAAAATTGTACTTAGTAAGTTTTCGTAGTAGAATGTCGTGGCTCACACATTGCTTAAATCACACAAAAGAACCGAACTGAATTTTATTTCTTAAAATGACTCACTTACGTGGGATAAAAGATTCAAAATACCCATCGTTGTACTTTTGTGTTTTCTAAAACCAAATTGATGTTGAAGCAATTATTTACTTCCATAAATTTAACTATCTGCAGGGCCATGCTTTTCTCCACAATCTTTGAAACCATTGGTAGCAAAGAAATGGGTATATAATTTTCAAGTTTTAATGAGTTTTATGTTTAGTCCAAATATATCACAGCTTTTTTTGTTTCTTAGGCTATTTATAATGTCTCGCACCATATTAAAAGTAACCCTAGAAAAGGAAAATTGATCTGGTGGGGCCTTTACAAATGATCATGTCCACTTGACTGAGATTCACGGTTGGAATGTCCTTGATCAGATTAGTAGCAACTTGTGAGAAGAAGTCATTTAACGTGTTTGGGTGAATTGTGTGTGAACCTCCCAAATTTTTCTGTATACCCCGTTTCTTATTGATGATTCTCCACATAGATTTTGTTAGATTTTGCGAGTTTCCGGATCATATTGTCACTTGCTTTTATCCTTGCATGACGTATGGCAAGCATATATATATTCTTCAGATCATAAATAATATATTTTTTCAGGAAATGACTCTAAATATGCCTTTTCTAGTAAGTCAATAAAAATGTCAAAGTTTTTATCCACACTCACATCCAGATTCACAAATTCGCAGTCAATCTCACCACTCTATTATAAAACAGAAACATACCTCTTTGTGTTATTGGTCTGTACATGTTTTTGCAATCTTCATATTTTTCTGCTTTGTATGTCATAAAGCCTTATTAAATGTAATTAATATATATTAATAAAGGTAGTGATGAAGTAGCCCCTTAATGTCATAAATAACATTGCCAAATTAAAACAAAATTGGGTAAAGGATATTTAGGATATTTTAAAAAGAAAACGTTATATCTTGTGGCTAAGATATTTTGTAGTAAAAATTAATTTTTATTTATTTATAAGAAAAAGTTTCATCTTAAGAAATAGGTTTCTGTTCTTTTTACTTATTGTATTTGTAGGTTCTAAAAAAGGCAATTTACAACAGTATGGATGGAAACTTACAAAGGCGTTATACAATGGAAAGGCTACATATTTTCCCAGATTCTAATGTTCCAACAGAGTTATTAGCAAATGTATCAAATCAAATAAGACAATTAAGACCTTTGCCCAAACGACTAGACCATTATACTGAAGAAGAAGTTAAAACTTATCCAAAGATTATTGATTATCCTAAGGATTATATTATACGATAATTCGTCTTGTAAATTTGTGTGTTTTTTTTAATAAAGATAGATTTAGTTAGTAGATATATTCTTAGTTACCTTACAACATTCCATTTTGTCATTTTTTTTTAACTGTATTTACTAAAAATAATATGCTTTAATTGAAAGTACAGACGTTAAAGAAGAAAAAACACGTACAAATAAAAATACTATAACGTGTGGCCCACAAAGTGTGCAACAAAAAGGCAAATTATTTTATTTTAGTATTTGTCAGAAAATTTCATTCTTATGGTGCTCAATTTTATTAGCATTTGATTAAAAATCCAAGAATATGTACATAGGTATTTGTAAGTAAAAAAACTGAAAAAGCTTAAATTTTTATTTTAAAAAAATAGCAAAATGATAAATAGAAGCACATATAGAAGTTTTTTACAGTCAGAGGGTCGCCTAAATGGTTCATTCAATCGTGGTCGCATTTTAATTAATTCTTAAATGTGTTGAGGGTTGACTGTGTTTATAAACTAAACTAATAAAATAAGTAGATATGTATAGTCCTAACTCTATTTATACGCACATTAACTTCTACCATGTACAAAATCATTATCATTATTTTATTTAATAAAACTGAGTTGATAAAATGTGCGTGCCGATAAAACTTACAGAGGAGTCCCGATACGATATAAGTTGCACAAATTATGTTGTGTATTTTTAAAGATATAAGGGCTTTTCCAACCCTTCAACTTGGAAATTAAGTGTAGTGTCGCCATCTGTTGTCGAGTATTTAAACTTCCTTTAGAACAACGTTTATTTGAGTTGCGTTTCGAAAGGCGCTGCGAGCAATTGCAGCATGGGTAGTAACTTGGTAGTAATATCGCGAAATTTTAAATTCCAATTTTAATAAAGTTTTAAATTATATTTGTTACTATAATAAAGTTATTAAATTTTGTCTATTTATACAGCAGTAGCTAACTTTTAATTTGAAGTTAAAGCGACATAATTTTAGTTATTCATTATCAATTTAAAAGATTGCAGTTTCCAATTAAATTAGTCTTTAAGATTTACAATTAACAAAGCGCAAGGAATCCTGCTTCTCTCACGGTCAGCTATATGTAGCTTGCTCAAGAGTAGGAAATTCGAAAAATTTATATATGTATTCTTACAAAATTGTTTGTCAGGGTGTAAAGAGTCGGAAACAAATTATAAACCGAAAGTCAAGAAAGATTTGAAATCGGTTAACTCATAAAAACCGCTCACGCCAGCTTAACACTCGATTTTTCTAGGTAACAGTTAATCTAATAATTTGTTGCTGCTTACAAAATTGTTTGTCAGGGTGTAAAGAGTTAGCAACAAATTATAAACCAAAAGTCAAGAAAGATTGGAAATCGGTTAACCTGCAAAAACCGCTAACGCAAGTTTACACTCGATTTTTCTAGGTAAAAGTTAACCTAAAAATTTGTTGCTGCTCACGAAATTGTTTATTAAGGTGTAAAGAGTCAGCAACAAAATATAAACCGAAAGTCAAGAATTAACGATATATATATCCAAAAAACGTTTTTTTTAAAGATTATTTTTGTATCTTGTACAGTACGAAGTTATTTCGTAAATAAAGAGAGTTGGGACACCCTGTATATGTATTTAAATCTAGTGAATGTATTGGACATTTATTTTTGTAACAAACATTGCTTGGGATATTGGCCTTGGAAATATTTCCAAAAATACTGCAACTTGAAGATTTTTAAGGTTGCTTGCTGGTTGGTTCAATAAAACAATGAATTTCAAAATAAATTATTAAAATAAAACAATATATTCAGTAACAATATACGTATATGATAAATACATATGTAATTTGTTCAAAGTAAGATGCTAATGATAAATATTAAGGATTAAAAAGCAAATAACATACAGTCAAATAATATATGTTTAAAATAAATTGTCCTCTGAATAAAATAAAAATCAGAACAAAAAACGTTTGAGATTAAAAAAACATTTTCTTTAGTTGATAGTGTTACAATTAAAAATGCAACTATATTAGAGGGCATATCTAGAGATTTAAATCTCATGAAGTCATGACAGTCTTAAAAACTTAAAAGCACCTAAATAAAAAAGGAAATATCATTTTTTTAAATATTTGAGGTAGTGCATTATTTTATTTATTTTGTTTGCTAAGTTGTAAAATAATCTCAATGTTTTTATCAAAAAATTACTTTAAAATAATAAATTACATTTTATGCTGCATCCTTACAAGGGGTGATTTGTTTTTATACAAAACAACAAAATAGTACTTTGTCAATAAGCATAAAATAAATATTCCTTTAAAAGATCATCCTATTTTTAGTATAACAATGATGTGTAATACATGGTAATTTGGAAAAATAAGAAAGGTAACTTAATCAAAATGTAATAGAAAATCCAGGTCCACACTGAGGCAAAATGACGTCAGGATGAGGAGCATCATTTGCTGTTTAAAAAAGTTTAACATACTTTTTTTTGCTTTTAAATATTAAGATAAATAAAACATTTAGTTTTTTCACAGAAAGTTAAAGGCTGAATATTGTTTAATAATTATGCCCTTGTAGTAATATTACTTTATTAATATTGGAGTTTTAGAAATCACCTATTACCAATGATAAAGCACTAATAATAAATATAAATGCAGTTTTTAAAAGGAACATCCCTTTATTAAATCCAAAATATTAAAGTTGGTCTGATTTTATAAATATTTTTTAACCTCATCCGTTTTTTACCTAAATCTTATTCCTCAATATGTAAATCTTTAGCTAAAGTATAGGCCGATACATGCATCATATTTTGCCTATTTGCCCTAAAGTTCTCAATAGCCTTCTGACGTGTTTTTTCCCAACTGTATAGGTCCCTATACAAAGGCCTCACGAATTTCATTCTTCCAATTACGTTTATCCAACTAAAGACTGGGTCAATTTTCTCCTCCCAATGAGCTTTTAAACATATCCTCAACCACCTAAAAAAATATATATTTATTTTTTATTTTGAGTGACTTCTTGTAGAGTATATGAGTGCTTAATAACATTTATAAATTAATGAAAATATTATTGATTTCCCATATTGCCTTAAGTACCGACAACGACAAACGTCATTTTTCTTCTGGAATTTGATCTCAGAAACTTCACACAGAAAAAAACAACGACATATTACTGACTTTTACTAAAATCAACGATGGGCAAGAAAAGGAAGTCTTTGAGTAAGTAAAGGATCATTAATAAGACGATTGCTAAGGGTTGTAGGGGATGCCATTTCCCAGACATGAGAACAATATTCCAGATAGGGTCGAATTTGGGACACATACAAAATGTATAAATTGGAAGGAGAAAAATACTTTTTAGCTCGGAAAAGAAATCCAAGCTTTTTTAAAGCCTATTAGCTATAGATACAATGTGTTTATGCCAGTTAAGGTTAAAAAATCTAGCTGAATCTATAAAGAAAATTATTCAGGATATACAGTAACTTAACCGACAAACTTTAAGGGGTGATTCTACAATGAAAATTAGGAAAAAAATTCATATGAACATATGTCCTAAACGTCTTAGTTTTTGAACTATATTTTCAAATGTGACGCCCACAAGGTTGAATGTGCCCCCGCTCAAGGACAAGGAACATGATTGTGTTTTGGATGCATGAAATTAAACGAGATTTTTGGCGCCCCAATCCAATATCAAATTGAGATCCTGTGAAAGAGACATCTGCATCGCCCTGCGTTTGCTTTCCAAGTCGGGTTGAGAGATTGGTTTGAAAACCTGAAAACTGGAGTGAAGGGTACTATCGTCAACATAACTATGAGTGGGATTGGTTGAGGAAGAAACAAGGTGGTTGATGTGAAGAAGAAACAAAGTTGGTGCTAGCACTAAACCCTGAGGCACTCCAGCATTAATTTCGTGAAAGCTTGAGGAGTGGCCATCAACAATGACTGATATACGTCGATTAGAAAAATAACTGGAGAGCCGAGAACAGAGTTTAGTGGGAAGACTATAGCAGGGAAGTTTATTGAGAAGTGCGTCATGCCAGACCTGGTCGAAAGCTTTAGATATATCAAGTGCAACGATCTGGGACTCACCTAGAAACTCATGTATATGAATTAACTAGAGCACATTCAGAATCCTCTTGGTATATCTTTGACATTTTAGGTTAAATAACAGTATAACACCAAATTGTTTATTATACAGGGTGATTCTTAACCTATATGCATACATTTGTGGTATTATTGCTAAATACTATTATTTTAAATAATAAAAGAATGTGCATTCTGGAGACAAATAATTCCTAATAATAAAAACAAGGTATTTTTTGTTTCAGAAATAATTTGATATAATAATTATAAACCCTAATTTTAACTCTTATTGCATGCCTGAAAAAAATCTCAAAAGTACGAAATTTTAGTGAATATTTAACTATTTCAAAGTTAGTGAGACTTAGAGTTATTCACTAATAATAATACTTTTTCAATAAATTTTTTCCACAATTTTTCCAATAAGACATACCAAATATTATCATCATGACTTCGGTTCGGGTTCTTTTATTTTAATTAGGATATTAATTTATTTCCCTAACTAAATATGTTTTACCATTTTTTTTCATTATTAGTCATTCTTTGTCCTGCAATAATTTTTCAAAGTTTATGTGTATACAGAGGTTAAGAGACACCCTGTATATATGTTTTTCCATAATTAATTTTTTTATTAATAAAATAATTTACCTGAATTTAATTTCAGCATTTTTAACACTATCAAACTCAAAAACTGCATTTAGTGCTTGCAGATTTGGTATTGATTGGGCTGGTTTTTCGGAAATTTTTGCAGGATATATATTATCTGGCTAGTAGATAGTTTTGCTTTATCTTCTGTAGTTACAGGACATGTTTCTTCACCATTCCAATTCAAAAATTTCTCAATTAATTCATCACAAACTACAGCCATTGTTTTGTCATAGTCGGGTATTAGGGGAGGCATTCCCGGACTGTACAACCAACTCTGCCAGTCGATGTTAGAAATTTTTTCACAGCCAGAGAAATAATTTTCAAAATATGATTTAAATGCACTGGTGTCGATTGATTTATATTTGTACTCGTCGAAGTATGAACGAAGGAAAGGCTCCATTTTTTCTAAAAAGAAATATACAGGGTATTTTCCAATTGCGGTAAAAAATCTAGCTAAATCCATGAACAAAAATATTCAGGGTATACAGTAACTTAACCGACAAACTAAGGGGTGATTCTACAATGAAAATTAGGAAAAAAATCATATGAACATATGTCCTAAACGTCTTAGTTTTTGAACTACGGGGTATTAAAAATTTAAAAAAATATATTTTTTTTATAATAACTTTTATACTGATTCAGATAATTTTAAAATTCTTCTACGCATCAGAATACATTTTTTGGCATACACGAAAAACATTTTTTTACCAATGTCGTCCATTTAGGGTAAATATTTTTAAGAGAAAAATGGCACGCCATTGCATTTTTTTAAATAAAAATATTTTTAATATTCTTATTTAGATTGGAACAAATTTGATCTTTTGACTTTTTTTTATTAGATTTACGGTTTTCGCGTAAATAAATAAAAACCATTTCTTGGCATTATCGAATCCCTATTTAATTAAAGAGTAAATAACAAAGGTGTTTTTTTACTGCAGAATTTAATAAAATCTATACGGAATGATCATAGCGAGAAATGATTTTTATTTATTTACGCGAAAACTGTACATCAAATAAAAAAGCCAAAAGATCAAATATGTTCCAAACTTAATGAGAACTTTAAAAAACATATTTATTTAAAAAAATGCAGTGGCGTAAAAATTTTTCTTAAAAATATTTACTTTAAACCCCTTATGGACGTCACTGGTTAAAATTATTTTCTTGTATGTCCGATACGTAGGAGGTGTCTCCCAAATTTTTTAAAAATATCTAAAAGTTATTATATAAATTATTTTTAAATTTTTAACACCCCATCGTTTAAAAACTAAGATGTTCAGGACATATGTTCATATGAAGTTTTTCCAACTTTTCAAAGCAGAATCACCCCTTAAATTTTGTCGGTTGAGTTACTGGACACCCTCTATAAATATAGGTTCTTTAAATATACTTAAAAAAAACAATTTATTATTAATATCCTAAATATCCCTTGTATAATTTTGATGCAATTTGTCAGGGTTATTAATAGCCGTAAATGAGCATACACATGGTCAGTCAGGTCTTAGCTCCTGTCTGAACTGAAAGGGAGTCCGCGAGAAAGTGCGAACATGTGTATGCTGAACTGACGGCGCGTTCCAGTACCTACCTTCGGGTAGAATCTTTAGACCAGGGTAGATAATTTTTAAAACGAAAAAAAATTATAGTAGAATGAGACCCATTGTAAAAGGTAGAAAATATAACAAAATTTATAGGAAAATTAAATTCCACTGGATCTGATGATAAGTGGGTTTCATCTTACTATTATTTTTCACTTTTTACTTTTTTTTCGGCTTCGACATCGGTCTACCAAGGCAAGTCTCATCGTGAGTATGCCTATTAAGGATACTAATGTAGCTATAACTTAAATAAATTTATTAAATCCAGTGGCGTGTCGAATATTTCTGACAAAAATAAATAAATATGACTAACTTTTGCGCAGGTTTTATATAAATTGTTTCACAACAAATGCAAAAATCTAAGCAAGTCTTTTCTTGTTCAAAATAAAGAGTAGTTTGAAAGAAACCCTACCTGGTCCTCCTACGACGTTTTCTAAATGTCTAAGGAATGTTTGACCTTTCTCGTATGGTACAGTTGAAAATGCATCGTCTGGATGCACGCCGACTAGATCAACTACTAACTGCGTCAATGGATTCGTTTTTCCCATTAAATTTATCTAAAAAATACCTAAGTAAATTTAAGAATTCTTTTCTTCTGTTAAGCATATCACAGCAGTTATTGTAAACTGCAAACTTTTTACCATATTATTAAAACTATTAAGCCGACGTCCTATGTGCGTAAAATTAGAACGGAACAGTCAAATTTCTTAAATCCAATTGGTTTATTTCGTCCCATGGCCTGTTTAAATAAGCCATTTAAATTCAAGAAATCAGCTATTTCCGTTCCGATTTTCCGCACATGGGACGCTCGGTTTTAAAGACAGACTCTCTCTTTGTAAGATATCTTTAATGGTAATAGAAAAACTGGGTGTTCTATTAAAAAAGTAATAATTTTTGTCGTATGATGAATACCTTAAAAAATAATTAAAATCTAATTTCCGAATCGGAAACTACAGAATTAACCCAACAACTAATATTTTCAAATCACCAAGAAGCTATTTTCTATCAATTACCACTTTATAGCCCTATGACCATGCAGATAAATGTTTCTTCTTTTTTAACGCGAAAACCGTGCGTCAGACAAAAAAAAATTAAAAGATCAAATGTGCTCAGAAGTAAATGGAAAAATATAAGAATTATTGTTGTTCCAAAAGATAGCATTGGCTTATCATATTTTTTTTAGAAATCCCTTTTTCAAAATAATAATAAAAAATATTTTGTGAATTATCAACATGGGACGTTGGATATTTTTAGCCACAGACGGACGTGACAAAATTACAACTGACTTTTAAAAAGTTGTGTGAAAAATATTTGTAAATTTACATTACTTATATGTGATATTATACCAAACATGTAATAGAGTTATTAAATTGTTATTAATATTACATGTTTAGTGCAGTAAAACATCATATAATCATAGATAACCTACATTTAGATCCGCAGTGGCAAGAAGCATTTTTCGGATTTTTACGACCTCGCGCAGTAAACAAATAGATAGGTGGACGAACATGCGCACTTAAAAGCTGTGGCAAAATACAAACACCGGCACCCCGTACCCTCCGTCCGCGGTCTGACCGTGACGCTAATTAGCTACCGTACTTCGAACAGAAAACCAGGACGCCGTCGACAAATTATTTTCGATAATGCGGATAGTCTGTAACTTTTGTTTCGCGCAGGTAATAACATTGGCAATCCATAGAGATCAGTGCATATTATAATATTATTACGTAGGTATCTAAATTTACAATTATTTTTCAAACAACTTTTGTAAAAGTTTGTTGTAATTTTTCACGTCCGACTTTTGGGCTAAATAGAATAGAATTATACAGGGTGGTCCCTAAGTAATGGGCCAAAATTCTACTGTAGAATTGCGACGTTAAAATATTGCGATTTAACTTAACTTACCTTAGTACAAAAGTTGATATTAACTGAGATACAGTGTCAAAGTACAAAAAGATTTTTAAAAATTTTCAATAATACTATTTACTATGTTTTGAATATTGTAATAAAACTCGATATCTAGGAGTTTTATGACATGAGTCATTCATATCTGATGTTAACTTTTAGGTGTTAGCTAGAGGACGCCACCTACACTACTTTGAACTTTTCGAAAACCTCGAAACTTTTTTGTGCTTCCCTGTATGTACCATCCGAGTAAAATATTGAAATCTCCAATGCTTTTTACACAAAAAATGTATACTTTGTAAGAACCACTCTGAGCAACCATTTTCTAGATATTGGTCATTAGGTTATTTAGTGCAACCCAAAAATGCCTTTAAAAAAGCGTATTAGCCATAACTACAACTGCCACATCATAAACGAATTAGTTAGGGCTCCCTGGACTATTTTTCCAAGTCATTACTAACAAGCTAATTTTTTGTAAGTAGCTTCATTTTGATGAGACGTCCAACTTTCTTCCTTACAACAATTTTCGCTAACAGGGGTAGCAGGAATTAAATGTGTTGATTAGACAGACATCAAAAATTTATTACAAACAGAGATTTTCTCTGTTAATATTCAAGATAATTATATAAATAAACCAAAAAAATATTTGTCCAACAAAATGTAAGGTTTCATCAAAGAGTCCCCTACCACCAACATGTAAGGTTAACGATGTCGTGAAAATACCTACTAACCAGCTGATTGTTTTTCTCTTGATTAAATAATGATTACATAATTTAACTCCCACATTGTCTTATAAATTGGGAGAAACGTCATCAACATATTTAATCTCTGCTACCCCTGTATGCTACCACCTACAAAAATTGTTGAAGAGAAAAAGTTGGTCGTCTCGTCAAAATGAAGATACTCACGAAAAATTAGCTTGTTAGTAATGACTGGCAAAAATGGTCCAGGGATCCCTAACTATAAAAAAAGTCATATAGAAAAATAGGTTTCAGTTTTATAAAACATACCGTCTCACCAAGCTCGCTAACATGCGTAAACGCATCGAAATCTTGACTCTGTGCTGATTCTAGTCTTCCTTTTATTTTCCGTTCTATAAACACAGTAAAGCCCTCATTTAGCCAGAAGTGTTCAAAGTTTCTATTAGTTACTAAATTTCCAGTCCAGCTGTGAGCTATTTCATGAGCTATAACATTCGCCAAACTTCTGTCACCAGCCTGAAAAAGATTTAATAAGAATAACTATACACATGTTATTTACATATTAGGACTTTTGATGTAGTATGTTTTTCTTACCAATAATGTGGGTGTAACAAACGTCAAACAGGGATTTTCCATACCACCATATGGAAAACTTGGTGGTAACACAAGTAGGTCATAAATTCCCCAAACATAGGGACCACACAGTTCTTCTGCGGTCTTAAGTTGGTGTTCAGTATTTGCAAATTCATAGGCACATTCTTCGATTATTTCTTTTTCAGCCCTAAAAAGAAATAACAAGATTTTTAACACAAAACTAGTGGAATAACTTAAAAAATTTCACCATTTAGTTTTAAGTTTTAATATTATCTATACTAATATTATAAAGAGGTCAAGTTTGTAACCTTGTTTGTTTGTTCGTAGCCGCTAATCTTCGGAAATACTGAACCGATCATACAAATTCTTTCACGATCAGAAAGCTACACTATTCAGGAGTGTTATAGGCTATAGTTTATTATGATTAAACAAAAAGTTTAGAAATTAACGCACAAAGAAGTGGGCACGGGTCGGCTATCTTAGATAAACTATAACTTTGTAAGGGCTAAGTTCTTTTTTGAGGGATGTGGGCTAATCTTCGGAAATACTAAACCGATAATAAAAACTCTTTCACAATTAGAAAGCTACACTATTTAGGAGTGCTATAGGCTATTTTTTATAATGATTAAAAAAAAATCAGAAAAAAATAATGATATATGTATATCAAGTTAGCAGCAGGTACCCGAACAGGTAGGTTTCTTTTATGCTTAGGTCAGATAACTTATATGAGCCTCAGTGGTTCTATTGTAGAATGTTAGCAGCCACGCGGGTGGCCCGGGTTCGATTCTCGCCCGAAGTAAGTTTTTTTGTTTTTTAATAAAAATAGATAAGAAAAACGCAACGAATTTAATTATTTTCAGTACATTTTGTCTTCGATATTCATTTATACTAATATTATAAATAAAGAGGTAAAGTTCGTAACTTTGATCGTTTGTAAAGGCTAATTTTCGGAAATACTGAACCATTTATGAAAATTCTTTCACAATTAGAAAGCTTCACTATTCAGGATTGCTATAGGCTATATTTATTATGATTGAACAAAAAGTTTAGAAAAACATATAATTAACGCCCAACGAAGTGGGCACGGGACGGCTAGTTTTGTAATATATTGATAGTGATATGATATATTATTTACGTTTAATATTTTATTTTGACTTACCACACATGGGATCTCGGCCCGATTTCTCTGGATTCCAAAACACCAACTGCTAAAGCAATAAGGTAAGACGGCATTGGCACCTTCTGAATAAAATGGGACAGTTTTCCACCATGCAACTCTTTTGTACCATCGCGAATAGCAGACATAAGAACCGTGAATTCTTGAGGAGCTGATATCTAAGATGAGAATACAAAAATATACAGGGTGTTTCAGAACTATGGGATCAAACTTGAAGGTGTGATTCCTTATGTTATTTTATGAAAAAAGTTCCTATAAACATATGTCCGGAGTTGCTTCCTTACTGAGATACAGGACGTTAAAATTTAACAAAAAGTCCGTTTTTTCTAAATAATTTTAATATGCTTAGGCCGATTTAAATAAAATTTGGTACATTTATTTAAAGTAATAAGGCGCTTATTTAGTCCCTAACCATATTGTTATTATTGGGTCCAGTGGCGTCTCAGTGGGCATCGCAAGTTATATTATTGAGAAATAAAAGTACGCCACTGACTTTTTAACGTTTTTGTATTTATTTATAATTAAGCAAATAATAATACAACTTTTTAACTTCCTTATTTTTTTGTATCTACCTTCGTTTTCGAGAAAAAATATTAAAGCTACTTTCATTTCTTTAAAATCAAAAATTAAAATAAAACAATTATTAGCCTTAAAATAAATTAGCAGTCGTGTATGTTATTGAAAATTGTCATTTTCCCTATTTTGCTAAGATTGATATTCTTTATTTTTTAATCTTAGATTTTATTTTATGCTGTTTAGGGCTACTTTTTAGCATGGCTTAAAGGGGCTTTAATTTTTTTCTCGAAAACAAAGCGAGATACGAAGAAAATATATGAAACTAAAAAGTTGTACTATTAATATCTTTATTATAAAAAATATAAAAACGTCAAGAAAAGTCAGTGGCGTACTTTTTTGCTCAATTATATAAGTTGCGGTGTCAACTAAGACGCTACTGGACCCAATATTAACAATATGGTTAGGGCTAAATAAGCACCTTATTACTTTGAATAAACGTACCAAATTTTATCCAAATCAGCCTAAGCATATTAACAATATTTATAAAAAACTGTTTTTTTTTTTACTTTTAACGCCCTGTATCTTAGTAAGGAAGCAACTCCGGACATATGTTTAAAGGAACTTTTTTCATAAAATAACATAGGGAATCACACCTTAAAGTTTGATCCCATAGTTCTATAACACCCTGTATATTAAAAGAAGTTGGTTCAATCACAGACATATTGGTTTAACACTGGCAACACCTTATTCACCATGATGACACAGTGGATTGAGTTATAAACAAGAATTTAAGGGGACGTCTATTAATTACGTGAGATGTTTTTTTCAATTTTTGTACCCCCCTCCCCGCTGGTAAGACTTGGTGAGATTTGCTTCAACCCTCCCCCATACCCCCAATCTCATGTGGAGTTTTTTAATTTAAGAAGGCACCACTTTTTAAACCGAAATATTTATTCTGTGGTTAAACTAATTTTTGAAGAGCAAAAAAAAAGGATCTTCACCCAAATTGTGACACTTCATTTTAAATTCTCATTACATGTTTCTGTTTCTAGCTGAAGAGAAATGACACGATATTTCCAGAGACCCCTTCTCCCCCACGGTAAGATTTGGTGAGATTCATCCATAATGTATGTTTTTATTACCTAAACCAGAATGCTACTTATCCTTTTTGCTTATATTTTTAACGCTGACAACTTTTTACTGCTTCATTTAAATTGAGTATAACCTTGTAGTGTCAAGAAAGGGCAAAAATAAAGAATAATGTTATTTGTCTTGTGTAATCTTTTCAACGAATCAACATAAATAAGAATATTTATAACATCCCTTGTCATCTATTATCAAACCATGACACCACCCAAATCCATTACAACATGTCAATCCATATTTTTTTTCGTTTATGTTTTAAAAATCTGTGGAAATGTCATAATATTTCTTTTACATACTGTATAATTAAAGCGTCGCGTGGATTCAAACAAGGTTGTAACAATAATTTTATTAATGAAAGAAAATCTATATTATGTATGTGTCGTAGGCAAATGGCTTACTGCCTAGGCAAATGCCTTCTGCCTAGGCCAATGCCTTCTGTCTAGGCAAATGACTTCATGAACATCATTTTTATTTAAAACCCATTTGCCTAGGTAAATGCATTTTCCGTGGTCCTTGTTAGGCAAATGACTGGGATATATTTGATAACATATTAGGCGTACAGTGTGTTTTGCAGACTACAGTAAAAAGCAAAAAGACATGTAATTTGATTGGTTCGAAGCGCTATAGACGGCAGAGTTGGGTCGTATTCGAATACTCAGTATTCAGAATACATTTAGCCGTTTGTGTGTTTGATATTCGGTATTCAGCAGTATACTTTTTCGGTTAGTATTCGGGATCCTGTATTCGAATACTCTTGAAGTATTCAATGAATACTTTTTTGAGTATTCGAATACCGGCATTCCGAGTATTCGAATACCGGAATGTGTAAGCAGTATTAGAATACTAAAGTTGGCATGAGTAAAATACCAAAAGGGAACAAAAAGTAGGAAAAAATGGGGTAAGGACCTTTTTTTTTTTCTTTTTGCTCTTCAAATTTTTAATCATCGTTTTTTTTCTTGTAGTATTTGAATCTTTTGTTCCAGTATTTAAATACTTTTTTCTTTCAAGTATTCAGATATTCGGTATTCGAATATTTTCTTTTTCTGGTATTCGTATTCGTATACCCATTTTGAGTATTCGACCCAACTCTGATAGACGGTCAAGCAGAACTGTTACATTGGGGCGGCCATGGTTAGTTTTGGTTAGTTAAATATATATTTTTAAATTTTCTAATAAAGGAAATTAAAAAAGAAACCCCCATTGTGACAGTTTTGCATGACCGTCTAGTTATGCAAATATTTTTATTTCCATTTGTCTAAAGTTGATTAGGTAAATAGATTCAAATGCTAATTGACTAGGCAAATAGCATTTAAAAATGAAAATACACCAGTTGCCCAGGCAAACGGCATTTGCCTAGGCAGAAGCCATTTGCCTAAAACAACCATTTGCCTGCGACATATGTATTATTTGCGCTTTAAAAAAAAAAAAATTATTTACAACAGTTACAACGTTGTTAATGCTGTTAGGGATAACTTCACCCGATTTATACATAGTTGATAGTTGCCTTTCCTTTAATTAGATATCTTTATAACTTTGATTGTTTTGCAACTGAGCAATGTTTGATTCACGTTTTTTTACTCCGAATTAATATATTTCGCAATGAAAAGGATTAATTTACCACCGTCATAATGCAATTAATGCAACCACTCAATACAACGTTGGTCCGCGGAAATTGGCAAAAAGACAAAGACAAACTAATATTTTTTTATTAAAGGAGAATATTTAAAAAACATAGAGGGTTTATTTTACATTTCATGCAACATTATTCTATAATTAAATTCATTTCGCACAATTTGCGAGTTACAACGTTGTTGGATCCGACGCTTTAATTAATAAAAATAAATTAACTTGTTGCTTCCATATGTGACATAATTGTTTAGATCAAGGTCAATCATAATCTCAGAGTGTTTTTACTTAAATTCATCTAAACATGTAAAATAAGGTGTAATATCGGGCTATTTTATATTTTTCACCATTATCACATAGAAATCCTTTATCTTAAAAACCTTTTTACCAATATTTATTAGATCAATCAATTATTATCTTTTAAATACTTCATACTTGAATATCCAATCCATTTTTGGAGTGAGATTATCAAAACATAAAGTGGGTAATAAAAAAATATGTTTATTTACAGGGAAAGTTTTTCTTAGAACAGAGGCAGTTAGCAAGCGATAAGCTAGAGAGAAGTTTGAGGGTTTTTAGTGTACTCATTGACTCCAGACTGCAGTGGCATACTGATAATAATTATTTTAACACAAAAATCAATCCAAACACCTTTACGATTAGACACAAATAATGTAATTTATGATTTTAAACTATAGGTATACTATCAGAGTTGGGTCGAATACTGAAAATCGGTATTCGAATACGAATACGAATACCGGAAAAAAGTATTCGAATACCGAATATTTGAATACTTGCAAGAAAAAAGTATTCGAATACTCGGTATTCACGAACACCCGGAATCGCTATTTGAATACTGGAAAAAAAAGATTCGAATACTACAAAATGAAAAAAAAACAAGACCGATGATTAAAAATTAAACAGCAAAAAAAAGGTCCTCACCTCATTTTTCACTGCTTTTCTTCCCTTTTAGTATACTACTCATGACAATTTTGGTATTTGGATACTACTTACACATCCCGGTATTCGAATACTCAGAACGCCGATATTCGAATACTCAAAAAAGTATTCGTCGAATACTTTAAAAGTATTCGAATACAGAATCCCGAATACTAACCAAAAAGTATTCTACCGAATACCGAATACCAAACACACAAATATATTCGAATACTGGCAAATTGTATTCTGAATACTATTCAGAATACTGAGTGTTCGAATACGACCCAACTCTGTATACTATGCCTTGGTTTAGTTTTACTTGAGTCAAAATTTCTTAAGCGTGCCACTAAAAATCGACTATTTGATTTTAATGTATCTATTAACAGAGAAAACATTTATAACTTTTTTTTTGGAGAGAACTAAGATTTTCTTGTGCCATCATCATCATCATCATCAAAAAATATTCTACAACACCGAGAAGTTAGCTAAATTACCATTTGTTTATTGTAAAACTAATTATTTAGAAGCAATTTTTTTACGTAGTAATTTTTTTTGTTTCTCTACTATTTCTCAGCAAACACCAATTTTTATTAATTTTAATCACTCATATATTTATTAAACCGTGTAGGGGTATAACTTTTAACCTATGAAGCTATCAAAATATGTTAATAGATACATTAAAATTTAAAAGTCGAATGTTAGTGGCCCACTTAAAAATTTGACTCTAGTACCTTTCTGAAAGGTTTAGGATTTGAATACTGGGTAACAAAAATGTATTCTGGATTTAGTTTTTATAATTAATTTTGTTATTATTAAGTGTATTGTCACAATATTCGGCTAGGGAAGGTTTTGGGAGGTAAGAAATTAGAATTTGTCAATAGCTTTGTTGCAAACTGTAGAGGAAGCCCCTGCGGTATTTTGCACAAATTAAAAACAAAATACCTTTTTTGTGCCACCCTGTACGTAAATTTTAGATAAAAATTCCTATTCTTTAACATATCCTACATAAAATGGTATACTTGGTAAAAGTTGATTTAAGCAGTAATTTTTAAGATAGTATCTGGATTAAAAAAACAATTCCTGTATGGCCAGGTTTAAGTTATATAGGGTGTTTCAAAATGAGTTGCTAATATTTAGAAGTCTGAAACCTTAAGTAATTTCAAGAAAAAAGTTTAAATAAACCTATGTCCTAAATGGCTTAACTTTTTTAAAAACAGGGTGGTAAAGTTTTAAAAAACAGGCTTTTTCAACTACTCTGTATCTTAAAAGTTAAGATATTTAGAACATAGGTTTATTTAAACTTTTCTTTTAAAATCATCTAAGGATTCAAGCTCTTGAAGATTAGCAACTTATTCTAAAACACCCTTTATAGCTTAGACCTGGCCATACAGAAAGTGATTTTTTTAAATCCAGATATCTAAAAACGGCTTCCTAAATCAATTTTTACCAAGTATACCTTTTTCTGCAAAATGTTGAAAAAAGATTTTAAAGTTAGATACAGGGTGGTTCAAAAAGTTATTTTGTTTTTAATTTGTGCAAGATACCGCAGGTGACCCTCTTGAGTTTACAATAAAATTAATGGTAGATTCTAATTTCTCACCTCCTAAAACAGCTTTTAGATGAATATAGTAACAATTCATCTATTATTAACAAAATTATTTATAAACAACTAAATTCTCCCCCTCCAACTCGAAAAATAATGTACCTATATGGTATATATGTACATAAAACGTTTTAGCGGCGTCTGGGCCCCTCCCAGGGTGTTGCCAGGCCCCCTAGGCTCCCTTCAGGTTCAGTGGCTAGTTACGCCTATGCATTTGGATCAATTCAAAAAACAAACGTAAATTTTTGCTTTTTGTAGTTCACTAAGGTCCAAACTTAGAACCCTCTTTAGATTAATGTACCACATCATTTTTGCCTTATAAAAAACGTCTTCGCATTTTTAAATTTATGTCAAAGATATACATGCCCTGGAACAAACTCAACGAAGAATCACCAAGTTATGTCCAAATCTCCGCGAATTATCTTATTGTGATAGATTAAAAGTTTTAAACTTAACAACTTTGTCAGAACGTCGAACTCGGGAAGACCTTATAGAGACATATAAAATCTTACACAGGCACTATTCTGTCAATGTAAACTTTGTTCAGTTAAACAGAAATATGAGATTAAGAGGACATATGTTTAAGCTAAAACAAGAAAGTTTCCATAAACTGTGTCGGCAACACTTTTTATCGAATCGCATAGTTGTGTTTGTGCGGAATCAGTGAACACATTTAAAAACTTATATGACAATCTAAACTTGATAACAAGTTTGAACGGTTTTTAACCGCCTAACTTAATAAACTAATAATAATAATCATTTGTTCACATTTATTTAGATTAATCCTAAAATATATGTATATTTTTTAATCCTCTAAACTTTTTTCTTATTACTATAATCCCAAAAAGTTTAATTTTTGAAAATTGTTATAGAAAATCATCAAAATAAATTTAGTCTTTTAAAAGTTAAGCTGTATTTTATTAGGCAAAAATGACGTGGAATAAATCTAAAGAATTCCCATCTGGAGAATAAAAATATGTGTGTATATTAGTAGCATGACCCCAGTAGAGAATCATATATTTTAGGTGGCTATAAGCTAGTGCATAGTACAAATTCAAAAAGCTGCTTGTCAGTCAATTTAATTTTTATGTTTAGTATAGCATAATATGCAGAGTTCAGTTTTCCCGCCACATGATCAATATGGTTTGACCAGGAAAGCTAGCTGTCAACATGTAGTCCTAGAAACATACAATGTGTCACTCTCTCTATTTCAGTGCCCGTCATTTCAAGACTAAAAATGGGGTACTTGACGCCTTTATAAACAACTAAATATTGTTTTTGGACTTGTTTACAATAAGTCTGTTACTTGTCCACCAGGTACAGAAGCGTTTAATTATTACATTAGCCCGTGTCACAAGTGAGTCCACTGAGGCATCCGCGATCAGTATGGATGTGTCATGCGCATATAAAATTAAAGATGACTTATCACTAGGTCAAGAAATAGCTCTAGATCGTTAATAAATAAATAAAAAACAGTAGGGGGAATAAGACGCTACCCTGTGGCACACAATGTTTTTGTTCTTAAATTTCAGAGGATACGGTATCCATTTTAACATGTATTCTTCTATTTTTAAGAAATTAATTTATAAGTTTCTTAATGTTACCCCTAAAACCTAGATTATGCAGTTTCTGCAATAAGAATATGACTGTCTATGCAGTCGAAAGCCCGTGTTAAATCGAAAAGCAAGGCAATAGTGTAGAGGCCACTACATCCAACGATGAGAAAATAAACTGCACAAAGTCATAGGCAGCTGTGTTGGTCGAGTGGTCATCTAAAAATCCATGCTGAGCTTTTTGCCAATAGTCTATTTTTGTTTAAAAAGCTTTTATATTTTGCGAAATAGAAGAGACTTATTTTTATTAGGAATAATGAACTTACTGTTGCTGTATATGGGGTTTTTACTCCAGGTGTGTCTTGACAAGGTAAAACAGATCGTGCATGTGTTGGCTAAAATATAATATCATAATTAAAATGAACATAATAAATTACATGAGGGTTTAGCTTTGCAAAGGAAATATATGAAAAAGTTACGATACATTTTAATATTTTATTTTAGTTTCATATTTTATTAAATAACAATTAGGTATTAGCGAGGGTATAAGTGAATATATGAAATATTCTAATATAACCTTAATGACTTAAATTTAAAAAGTGTAATTATAGGAAATGGTATGGAATTCTAATGTGTAATATCTTTAACTCCGGGAAATTCTCCATCTAAGACTATTTAAAAACAAAGTCATTAAGGTTACAGTTTTTATAAGAACAATTTACAGTGTATCTACATAAGTTGGTGTTATATGGGAAACTTTTTCAGTACTAATTTTACAAAAAAAAGGAATTCTGCTTGAATTCGAAACATAAAAAGCAGCCATCAGATATCAAATTTTATTAGTCATCTACGAGGTTTGGCCAAAAATGTAATGTTTGCTAAGGAATGAAGTACCTGTATTTTTGCTAATGTCGAAAATTGTTATAAAGCAAAGGTATTTAGAATTAAAAATTATTTCTAAATTTGCAATTTTGTTTATTTACAAAAAAAAAATATTTTTCTTTTTTTTTTCGGCGACAATGGTGAAAATTTGGGTTTTTACATTAGTGCAATACATTTTATGATTACACATTTTATAGGAATATTTTAAATATTTTTTTTTTTTTATTAAATGACATCAAAATAAGAAGAATGTACAATGCACTAATGTACAATCTTAAATATTCTCGATTTTTGCAGAAAAAATCCATTTTTTATTCTAAATAAACAAAATTTCATATTCGGAAGTAGTTTTTAATTCAGAACATCTTTTCTTTATAGCAATTTTTGATATTAGCAAAAATACAAGTACTTTACTGTTAAGTAAAAAATTACATTTTTGGCCAAAATTATAGATGGCTGACACAATTTTATATCTGATGACTGTCTCTTAGGTTTCAGACCATGCAGAACTTTTTGTAAGGAATAACTTTTTTCGTAAAATTAATGATTAAAATGTTTTCCGTATGACACCAACTTACGTAGTCATAATGTATATTTATCAAAATTGAAAACTAATGAGAAAAAATATATAAGATTGGCTCTAAACAAGTTGTGTTTTATAATTTTTCCTTGATAAATTTCATAAAAATTATTGCAATTTTAAGAAATTTAATGCTTAAATGAACTTACCTGAAACTGACTGAATAAGTAAGGATGCTTCTTACCAGCTGTAGCTTTTGGAGACAGCCACTGCAGTCCAGTTGCAGCTGGATCAGTTTCATATTCAATACCAATTTTATAACTGAAAATATTCATAATGTCAACTGTACTTTGAAAAATTGTGTAACATTTTATGAAGTAGGTAGTTAGTTTCATCCATCTTCACAAAAAAGCATTTTATATTTTGCTTATTTATAAACTTTATTTGCAAATTTTAGAAAACTACCAAACAGTAAACAGCTTTTAAAAAAATTGAATAACACTGTTGTTTGTTAAAAGCATTAATAGAAATTTGCTGTATAATATGGGGTGGTTAGAAATGGTAAACTTTTTATTTGGAAAAAGAGAAAAATCAGAAAAGTATATATTGAGGTATATATTTAAAACTCAAGAAAAATTTTTTTTTTGCCAAACCTAGTAGATGACTGATACAATATGATATCTGATGATTGTCTCTTGGGTTTTGGACCATGCAGAACTTTTTATAAACATAAACAATAACATTTTTTCTTAATATTAATAATAAAAAGTTTTCTACATGACACCAACTTAAGTAGACACACTGTATAGACAGAAGGTAGCTGTGAACCATCATCATATTTATTAAATTTTATTTAAATACCTGTCCTTGTCACCTTGGGGCAGCTGAACTGTTAATTTACTTCCATATTCTGCGACATTATCACCCAATTCATATTTTAATTTTTCTTTAGTTTCAACATTGTAAATTGACGAAATTTTTAGTTTTAGAGTATCAAAATCTAAAAGAAACAATAAATGTAAAGATTTTACTTCAACTTTATTTTAGTTGCAATAGTAGTTAGTTACAGTAATTATTAAAAAACCTACAAAGTATTTGGTACATAAAAAATATGAAATACATAAGGGAACTACAAAAATAATACTAAACTACAGATTTAAAATGGAGCTGTTTACTGACACATAATCTTTTTTTTTTTTTTTTTTTTTATGGTATAAACATATTTATTCATATATTATTTTAGACTGTTTAAATTCACTTCCTTTATTTGGTAAATAAATTTAGTGTAAAATAAGTGATTGTGATTCTACAGAAACTATAAAAAAAATTAACTTACAACTTCGGTGGCACGTTTATCAACTTTTTCCACTGTAAGTTCTGTGCTTCCCGAGAGAACTTTACGATCAAAGTTCACATTGAGATTAAGAGCGATATTACTTACTTTCACAAGCTCTAAAATCAAATTTACTCTGTTAAAATAATATGGCAAATACAATTGCAAAATATGACACTTACCTGGTCTAGAAAAAGAACTTGGATCCAAAGGACTTAGGCCCGTCTTTCCCATGTCGACTATAAAATAAAAATAAAAAAAATAAAAATAAAAAATAAAAGGGTGAAAAGTAGAATCAAAGGATTCAAAGTGCTTCTGGTGATGACACAGATAAGAAAAGAGTTTATAATGCAAATTACGAATCACACATTTATAAAGATTAGATAAAACTCTCAGATTGCGGTTTGTCTGTTTATTTCAGCCTTGTTTTTGAGGTTGGATTGTTGATTATTTTTGACAGCTTGTGGTGACACGACAAACTCAAAGAGAATAGACAAGGATAGAGGATCAATCGCCGTTTCGAAAAGTGGCACAATTTGAAGAAAGGGTCTGCGGGATGGCAGGGCATGCGCATACGCACTCCCAATGTCAAAATCGGCGGTATATTCAAAAACATTGATTTATTGAGTAAATATACATAAAACATTAATAAAAAGTGTAAAATGTGGTTTATACTGAAATTTATTAATATTTTAATGACTAAATATTGGTAATTTAGTGCTAATGGTGTATTAAAATCTATTTGGTAGAAGACTATTTTTTCTTAGATTGGAATAGGTTAATGTGGAAAAATGTATAGGTATAAATTTTAGGGAAATGAGAACTGAAAATAAAAATCTAAATAGAATTATTTCTTGAAAACTAAACTTTTATTGCGAGATTACTTATTTAGCATAAAAAATGGTACTAAATGTAAAAAGAAGTGTATAATTTTAAGAAATATATGAAAATAGCATGCTCAAACTTACCAACCAAATAAATTTTAGATTTATGTTGATCCTATTTAGTTGAAAGGTATTATAGTCTATAAGTTAATATTACCTACTTATACTAAGAAAAGCGTAGTAGGATTTCAGTTTCCATAGGCCACTGTGCTTGGTCCATTTTATTCGATATCTGCATACTTGTTTTTTTAGGTATAAGGAAGCAGATAAGATTGTAGGTTTTAATTAACAATGAAAATTTAAGTTTCCACATTACTGGATACTTATTTTGAAATAAAATACTTTTGTAAAAGAAGCTCAAAAATGCTCGTTATTGCAGAAAAAAATCCTAATCCTAAACATCTTTTTCCACAAATTTTCAATATTGACAAAAATAAGTGTACTTTCCTCTTAACATAAATTTATATTTTTTAAGATATTTCATATACCTACCACTGAAAACAATTAATATCGAATGGTTAAATTTTTCGTAAAATTAATAAAAAGTTTGACTTATGGTACGAACTTAAGTAGACACACTCTATCATAGTGTTTTAACATTTTGGGGTGTGATAATAAACTTCTAAAGACCTTATATAAACAATTATTTTGTTTCTTAAACCTGTATTTTGTCTGTGTTCATCGTTTTTTGTCCAGACGTGTGTGTGATATTTTACTTAAAATTTGAACCAGCGACAAGAATTTTTAACATTGTAATACATTGTTTTTTAACTAGAGGCGATTTCGGCCCGTTTTGGTACTCCGACTTTGGTAGGTAACAATTGGTATGTTTTACGTCAGAACCGTTACGTCAGTGTATGATAGCATCCGAATTCGTTTGGTACATTTTTGGTAGGTAAATAGAAGAAGAACCTACCTAACGGTTTATTGGTTTTTATAAAATTGTTTATTTAACAGCAATATTTAAATTAAAATATTTGCAACTATTAATATTATGTTTTATTATTAAAGAAATAAAATTTAGAGTAAGACCAACAGCTTTAGAAAAGGATGAGAGCATACCAAACCGATCTACCGACCCACAAGCCACGGTATAGCATTTGACAAACCAAACAGGGTACCAAAGTTGGCGTGATGTCACTATTTTGACACCCGAAATTGGTTGGTAGGCATTTAACCAACCAAACTGGGGTACCAAAACGGGCCGAAATCGTCTTAGAGTTTGAACAGTATTTGGTAACGAAGTGACTAGGGGCACGTTGATGTGCTGCGATTGCGATTATTTTTTTACCGGGCACGTGTATGACGTCACTACTGAGCGTGGCATTATTCATCATCAAAGTTGAAATTCAAACTATCCATAATTTGGCTATATTCCGCCTTCTTTTTGCACAAAATTCTTGATATAACACTAAATTGGCATACAATATTTTATGAACATCCTTAAAAAACCTCTTTTTAGTTATTTTACACGTTTTTTATTAAAATCTAATTTTTACGCCCAAAATGCTGCAACCATGCATACACCTATGTGTATAGTGGTTTCAAACATGGCAACTTGATTTAAAGCAAACCTTTTATTATATTAATAAAGAAAGGCTTATAATCAGTAAAAAACAGGTTTTAAAAAGGTTTTTAATGTTATATCAGGAATTTAGTGCAAAAAGAAAGGAGAATATAGTAAAAATAAGAATAGTAGACAGTAGTGACGTCATACACGTGTCCGGTAAAAAAATAATCGCGGCACATCAACGTGCCCCTAGTCACTTCGATTTGGTAAGTTTGCACAACTAAAACTTGAGGCGATTTCGGCCCGTTTTGGTACTCCGACTTTGGTAGGTAACAATTGGTATGTTTTACGTCACAACCGTTACGTCTGTATGATGCTTAGCATCCGAATTCGTTTGGTACATTTTTGGTAGGTAAATAGAAGAAGAACCTCTAACAGTTTATTGGTTTTTATAAAATGGTTTATTTAACAACAATATTTAAATTAAAATATTTGCAACTATTAATATTATATTTTATTATTAAAAGAAATAAAATTTAGAGTAAGACCAACAACTTTAGAAAAGGATGAGAGCATACCAAACCGATCTACCGACCCACAAGCCACGGTATAGCATTTGACAAACCAAAGTGGGTACCAGAGTTGGCGTGATGTCACTATTTTCACACCCGAAATTGGTTGGTAGGCATTTAACCAACCAAACTGGGGTACCAAAACGGGCCGAAATCGTCTTTGGTTAACACTCAAAATCAGGGGTTGCTTTCCAGTGACGAAAATTTTTGTGCGTCACGCTCCAGAGCTTGAAGCTCTTGAACTGCTCTAAAAGTTAGTCACTGGAACGCATCCTTAGACAAGGAAAGAGAGATACCTTTAGAAATTTTAAAATTTTGTTGTTTTTAACCTTTCTTGGCTTTATAATAATAATCTCTTTTTAATATCTAATTCCATTTTAAATAAATAATTTTAAAAATCTATCCTTAACCATAAAAAAACGCGTTTGAAGCACAAAAACCATCGAGATATCATCCTAGGGAGACGACGTCACGTGACTAAAACGGCATCGAGTTCGCCATATTGTTACCAGACTTCAGTCAACAGTCGCGTCAGCTGTGTTTACGCTAATTGTTGTGTGTTATTTTATACGTTTTATTATTACTTTAGACTTTTTTGGTGTTTGATTGCATATATTGCAGAACATTAGTATGGTGTCTTGTGCTGTGCGTAGTTGTCCTAGCCGGGATGAAGTTGATAAAAGAAATCAACCGGAATAACGTTTCATAGGTTAGTATAAACATATGACAGGGTCGTATTTATTGTATTTTGGCTTCAAGTTACGATTTTCTTGGTCCGATTTATTGATCCCGTAGTAACCCCACTAGAAACGTGAATACCTTATTAGTTCTCTAAACAAATAAAATATTGGCTATTATCTATTTGGTAGTTTTACAAATGATCAATAAGAAAAGCCTAGGAAAATGTAGTCTAAATAAATGTATGTAATGTTTTTCTTAAAAATTACATTTTTGATATTTAATCGTTTCCACCTCTTATATAAAAACTTGGGTAATCTTTCTGGTATCTTATATTTGGTTATGAAAACCGTATTATAGTAAAATTTCATAGAAAAAAAAACAAGACCATAGTTGCAAAAATAAAAGTTCATACAAAACTCTCGTTTAGATGTTACATTAAAAAAATATATTAGGTTGGCTCTGTAGACACAAAAGTGGTAAAATTTTTAATACTTTAGCAACCGAGGGTTTAAGTATGTTTATTATCTTATTGTATGTATCTATACTGATGTATTTTTTATTTTAGATTCCCAAAAAATGCTGAGCGTTGCCAAGTATGGGTGGAATTTGTTCAAAGAGGAAAGTGGAAACCTACAAAATATAGTGTTATTTGTTCGAAGCATTTTTCGGAAGAGTCATTTGATAGGACATCAAAATGCTATGTGCGCTTAAAACAAGATGCTGTTCCAACAATTAACCAAAGTCAGGTATGTCAATTTTGAATTTTTATTGTCAATTAGTATACTAAGCTTTAAATAACAAATTTTCTACATGAAACACATTAAATGTCTTAGCAATTAACATGTATCGTGACAGAAATAGAAAGCATATAAATAAAAGTAGATAAAACAAAATTTAAAATAAAGTCATGTGGGATCATCAGACTTAATTTTTTTGTAACTGTTGTTTTTCAAGGTGCCAGTGCTATACAGGGTGTTCCTTAAAGACATGCAAATATTTAAGAGGGTGATTCTTGGACTTACTTAAAGAAAAAAACTTCTATGGACATATGTCCTAAATGTTTTAACTTTTAAGATACAGGGTGTAAAATTTTCAAAAAGCTGAAAATTTTTGAAAACACTTATTTTAGTAAAAACTGTTATACTGGATATTAAGCTTATGTAAATAAGTATACTTATTATTTTCGTGACATAGTTGCTAATAAAAAATTATAACACATAACTTTTAAAGAAAAAGTTTCCGCAATGCTTCTTTTATGGTCTAAAAATATGCAATTAAGTGGCTTTTATTTGTTTTCTCTTAAACTAAACAAGATATGGAAAAAAATTAGAAGACATAAAAGCTGTATTTTTATTTTCTTAATCTAAAGAAAGCACAAAAAATTTACACATGTCTACACAGTCAGTGGCATACTGTTTTTTTTGTTAGAAATATTCCTTCAGTGGCCGCTCGAGACGCCAGTGGACTTATTAAATATAATTAGGTTAGTGACAAATTACCCCCTAACGCCATTAATAACATTGTCAAATTAAAACGAGATTGGGTAAAGGATAGTTAGGATATTTAAAAAAGATATTTTTTTTTTGGAAATTTTAACACCCAGTATCTCAAAATTAAGACTTTTAGGACATATGTCCATAGGAAGTTTTTTCTTTAAATGAGTCCAAGAATCACCCCCCTAAATATTAGCATGTCTTTAAGGAACACCCTGTATAGCATATTTAAGTTTTTATCCCTATAAACATTTTTTTTTAACAACTAAATATTTTATTACAGGAAGAAGCGCCCCATACAAAATACGAGTAATATCAAATATATTATTAAGTCCTGCTACCAGCTCATCCAACACCGAAACAATTGAAACTACTTCTACATCAGTAGTCACTTTGGACGAAGTTGAAACTATGAATACTCCATCTACAAGTAGACCTAGATCTACAACTCCAGTTTCATTATTTAGTCCTTCAACAACTGATGAAAGTACTGAAATGACACCAAGAAAAAGGCGGTTACTGAATAAATTACAACTGACAACGAAAGTAAGTAACGCAAGAAAAAAGAAAATTGCTTTACTCAAAAAGAAACTTGCAAGAAAGGATAAAAAAATATCAAATATGAAAGATATCATTAGTGCATTGAAGGACAGAAAATTTTTGGAAGAAGAAAGTTTAGATTTGATCTCTAGGCTAGGTGGACCACAGGAACTTTATCACAGACAAATTCAAAAACACTCAAAAAAACAAAATTTGCAAAAAAATATTCTGAAGAACTTCGAGTATTTGCCCTAACATTGCACTATTACTCACCTGCTGCCTATCAATATGTGAGACGAACCTTCAACACTTGTTTGCCCCATACCAGGACTATAAGTCGATGGTACCAAAGTTTAAATGGTTTACCTGGCTTTACAACTGAGGCTTTTAATGCTCTACGTTTGAAAAGTACTACCTCAACAGATAAAATACTGTGTGCCCTCATTATGGATGAAATGGCCATTCGCCAGCACGAGGAATGGGTTCCAAGTCAAGGAAAATCCTATGGATATGTGGATATGGGAACTGGTTCAAATGAAACAACAATTGCGAAGGAATCACTTGTTTTCTTATTGAACTGCATCAATGGGAACTGGAAGATTCCTGTGGGCTATTTTTTAATAGCCGGTATTACAGCTGAACAAAAAGTTGGACTAATTTTGGAGTGTCTAAGAAAATGTTTTGAAGTGGGAATTGTAGTAGTAAGCCTTACATTTGATGGTGCTCCTACGAATATTAGTATGGCAAAACGATTGGGCTGCTCATTGAATACTAATTTGTTAAAAACGACATTCCAGCATCCATCATGTGATGAAAATATTGCAGTGTTTTTTGACCCTTCCCATATGGTGAAACTTGTAAGGAATACCCTAGGAGATAAATCTTCATTTACAAATGGAAAAAATGAACTAATTGAGTGGAGGTTCTTTACTCAGCTTCATGATCTTCAAGAAAATGAATCGTTTCATCTAGCTAATAAGTTAAGAAAATCGCATATTGAATATAACAAAAATAAAATGAAGGTTAGGTTGGCAACACAATTGTTTAGTGAAAGTGTGGCGACAGCTTTTAAGTTCTGTTGTGATGAATTAATGTTGGAGCAGTTTAAGAATGTAGGTCCAACAATTGAATTTACCGAGCTTATAAATAATTTATTTGATGTTTTAAACTCGCGAAATCTTTTTCAATTGTCATATAAAAAACCTTTGTCAGAAAAAAACTTCGAACAAATATCTTCCTTTTTAGACAAAGCTGACCAATATATTGCGGAATTAAAAACTTCTAGAGATGGTCAATTATTAATACATACTGATAGATATACAGGTTTTTAGGTTTAAGAGTATGTATTTCAAGTGTAAAATTTCTTTATAAAACTTTAGTTGTCGAAAAAAAATATTTAAAATTTTTTCCTCTATATAAAATCTCTCAAGATCACTTAGAACTATTTTTTTGCTCTATCAGATCCCATGGTGGTCATAATAATAATCCCACGTCCAGACAGTTTCAAGCCGCATATAAAAAATTACTTGTTCATGTACAATTGCGAGAAAGTTTCTTAGGAAATTGTATTCCGCTAGAAGAACTGACAATTTTAAAATGCAACCCCATTAAACATATAAATGTTACATCCAAAGAATATTTAGTTTATGGTTCTAATTTGGAAAGTTCAAACCATATTGAAAGTGATCATGATTACTTACCTGATCCAATCTCACCAAATTCTAAATATATTATAACTTATATAGCTGGATATGTAGTACATTATTTAAAAAAAAGTTGATTTGTGAAGAATGTATACAAGCTTTAACAAGTGATACCAGAGATTTGTTTCTATATTCTTTCATAAATTTGAAAAACAAAGGCGGATTGCAATATCCCTCCAAAGATGTCATTGAGATCACATTAAAATGCGAAAGAAAAATTAAAACTGAAATGCTAGGCTCCATGCCAAATGCCATCAAAATAAAAAGTATAAAAAACGATATATTAACACAGTTTGTTTTTTCTGAAGTATTTTCAAATTTGAATAATCATAGTTTTAGCCAATCAGTTTTTGATAATCATCGAGTTCTGATTATCAAAAGTATTATTGATAAATATTTAAATATAAGGATGACTTATTTATGTAAAAATAAAACTAATAATGCTATAAGTATAAGACACCAAAGTAATAAACTTGTTATATTTAAAGGACAATAATTACTATATAATATGTAATTAAAATTATTTTAAATACATACACAATTTGTTTTATTTATATAATGTATAGGACAAATGGACCAAAAATTTAATTTTTCGACAGATCCACATTTTTTCTTCGTGAATAATATTTTTTACAAGCAAAAATTTTTTTATCAACAATAACTTTTTTTGAAAAATAATTTTTTTGTCCATTTGTCCTCTTGTAAACTCTATCCATGGACTCTCTGTTTTCTTCCAGTACAGACTTCATTACTTTATATGTTTTAAGTTATTTATTTTTTTGATTTTTATAGTAAAACCATTAGCTAAATAATAAAATAACATTTCCATTTAAAATTGTTTTTTATTAATACTTTTTAATCTGAAAAAAATATTTGTGTTATATACCTACAAACTTTTAAAATGTGTACAAATTCATTACTGTTATATTTTATTCCTTCAAAAATTATAGTCAAAAATTCAGATAATAGAATTTTAGAATGTTACATCCATAAACACTTTAAAAAAATTAAACCGACGTCCAAAAAATAAATAAAACTCACTAAAAAGTTAAAAATAATAATTAATTAAAAAAATGAGGTCTGGTAATTACATGTGGTCATAAAGTATAAAATGATTTTGCTTATTTAGTTATAAACAGTTATGTTATTACCCGACCTAATTTTTTTAATTAATTATTATTTTTAACTTTAGTGAGTTTTATTTATTTTTTGAAAGTCGGTTTAATTTTTTTAAAAGTGTTTATTTTTCGCTTTTTAGTTTATTTTTATTACTATTAAATCGGAAAACATACACTAAAAAACACCGAACAATTTGCGGCAGAGAGAGAAAAATAGGTCTAGTACCTTTCTCTCTCCGATCCTGACTTAATTTTCGCGTAATCGCGTAACATACACACAAAAAAAAACATACAGCCGAATTGATAACCTCCTCCTTTTGGAAGTCGGTTAAAAATAAACGAATCTGATCCGACCCTGGTTAATCCTCCATATTGATACCAGACTAAGCTCCACCCTCACATCCCATAAATAATAGCATTGTTTAAATGGTGGTGGCGTCTCCCTAGGATGATATCTCGATGACAAAAACCAAAAGAGGGGTTGGTGCATGAGGGGCAAGGGGAAAGAAAAACGGAGTAGTTCAGGTGCATAACACTTTCCGTCACTGGAACGCCATAAAGTAGAACGAAATGCTCCTGAGCTACTCGGGAGCGCTCTATTTGCGTCACTGGAAAGCCACTCTTTAGTTTTGTTCACTCTCAGAAAGGAATGGATAAATTGGTGTAACCGTGAAGACAAATTTAACCCGAAACCCAAATACTTCTGCAATTTGCTCCTTAACTTTACATCAAATGATTATGAAAGAGATCCTCAAAATAAACTGTTGGGTAAGTATTAATGAATTTATTTTTATAAAAAATATCTTATTTTATATTTTAGGTCTACCCTTTTCAAAGTTCACGTTTCAAAGAAAACTGCAGTTCCCACTTTAAATCTAACTCATGGCTGTACGACTCAGAATGGCTCTCGGAATGGCTCAAGAAAATACAAAAATGTAATTTTTATTTTAAAAAATATGCAAATATTTTAAAACAGGGACCAGGAGTAGTGAAAAAATTAGCAAATAAGATAAAGAAAATAGAAGACAATATGCCATTCAAAATATTACTTTGAAAATTAGGAACTATAATTCGAAATAGTTGTAATATCTTTTAGGCCCAATCCAATTGCAAGAAAAGTTTAAAAAGAAAACTTATGACTTGACAGTAACCGCAGCAAAGTTTGCAAGATAAAAAAATGTTAATTAGGTAATAAAACTGATATTAATAAAAAAAAGTTTTAATCATAAACAAAAGCTCACTGGTAAAAAGGAATTTGAGAAGCTAGTGGATAAAGGAGGTAAATAACACTTTTTTTTATTTGACTTCTCTTCACGAATAATGGTGATAAGTGCGTTAGTTGTGTCCTTTATTTGTTATTTATTATTTAAATGTAGTCTATATAGTCATCTCTATTTTAATACTTTCTATCAATTACCTACTTTATTTGTGAAGATAATATGAATAAAAAAATACTTGCCTCCTTATTTACTCAAACCTTTAATTATATATTATTAACTTTTATAAACTAATTAGCCCACCAAAATTTTTATTCTCTACAGAATTATGTAATATTAAGATCAAATCAACATAAATTATTGTCAAAACGGAATTTCTTTACATTACAAGATTACGACTAGAGACTTTGCCATACATTTCAATTTCAAATGGAAGGCGTCTGAAAGTGTACTGATGGTGACGTCATGCGCCTCGACCGCTTCAGCTAATAAATCGTGGGATCTCGGCTATCCTCTGTGTGTATAGCACATATATATGTGTATAGTCGTTGGGTATAACCACAGAACTCTTAATTTTTTTAAGAATTCTGTGGGTATAACCAACTGTCAGAAACTATTGAAATCAAACCGTAATAAACATACTCTGAGTACTTAAGCTTTAATTGCGTAATTGTTCTCAATACCAAAATATTCGCACAGACAATTATATACTGGTTAAGCAAATAGGTATTGGGATATCGGCCGTAAAGCAACAACAAAGGATGTAAGTGACTCATCCAATTAGAAATGTTTACAGGGGTTAGCTGAACCGGTATATAGTTCTCAGTTTTATGTTCATATTAAAGAGAACGCAGAAGTGGAACGCCTGACTATTGTATGTCTGCGAGGCACCTAAATAATTTTACACCCTAATTATCTTCGTGAGAAATAATGACATCACAAACCAAGTCCAAAATAGCTATCTTTTAATAAAGGAGATTCGTTTACTTTAAAATTATAGACTTGTTTTCTTTCCCTTTCATGGACGCTGTTTGTATTGCCAAGCGGCAAGGTTACCTCTAGTAGATATGTGCTTTAAATACTTGATAAAGTCCAAAACAAATCCCAAGTTTCAATAACCTTCCTTCGTGATGCTAACTTCATATCTAGTTCGTTTTAACATTTTAACCTCACTTATTTGTTATGTGTTTGGTTTAGAAAATGTGACTTATTTTACCTTATTTTTTGAATATTAAACTTATTTTTGGTTCATAAAATAGAAATATGGTCGAGGAAGGCCTGCCTGAGAAGAAAAAATCTCATAGAGAGAGACATTCAGGTAAGATTTATTAACATTTTGTTATTGTTTTATTTTTAAACCCCAGTAAGAATAGTAGACTAACTAATGATGTTGTTTAAAGGTCGTAAAGCTGAAAAAAAAGAAAAACAAAAAAGATGGAAAAAATCCTGTTGAAGAACTTACAGATAAACAAAGAAATCCTAAAGCGTTTGCATTTAATTCAGCAATAAGAGCTGAACGAAGGTTTCGACGGAAACAAGACATTGAAACCAAGAAACAACACATTCCTTTAGTGGATAGAACTCCTATAGAACCTCCACCTATTTTAATAGCTGTAGTAGGACCTCCAAAAGTTGGTAAAACGACTCTTATCAATAATTTGATTAGGTTGTTTACCAAATCACCATTAACAGATATTAAAGGACCAGTTACAATTGTAACGGGTAAAAAACGCAGGATAACACTTATTGAATGCAACAATGATATAAATTCCATGATAGACCTAGCAAAAGTATGTGATTTAGCTTTACTATTGTGTGATGCAAGTTTTGGATTCGAAATGGAAGTTTTTGAATTTTTAAATATTTGCCAGGTTCATGGTATGCCAAGAATTATGGGTATTTTAACCCATTTAGATATGATAAAGAATAGCAAAACTCTCAAAACCACCAAAAAAACGTTAAAACATAGATTTTGGACTGAGGTTTATAATGGTGCCAAACTATTTTATTTGTCAGGTATTATTCATGGTGAATACTTACGTAATGAAATAAAAAACCTTGGTAGATTTATATCTGTAATGAAGTTTAGACCTCTAATTTGGAGACAAACTCACAGTTATATGTTAGGAGACAGATATGAAGATTTAACTAATCAGGAATTAGTCAGAAAAAATCCAAACTGTGACCGAAGTATTTCTTTGTATGGGTACATAAGAGGAGTTCCATTAAAAAAGAAAGTTCTATTCATATTGCAGGTAGGTAACACTCGTAACCATTTTATAGTTAAATTTTAGTTTAATATTATATTTAATTTTTAAGGTCTTGGTGATTTAAGAATCCATGACATTTCCTACCTACCTGATCCCTGCCCTCTTCCAGAGGAACTTAAAAAACGTGCCCTCATAGAGAAAGAAAAACTAATATATGCTCCATTTTCTGGAGTAGGAGGTATTGTTTATGACAAAGATGCTGTGTATGTTGAATTGGGAGGATCTCATACTTATTCTAAGAAAGATGAAGAAGATGAGTCGAATAATATTGTGGCCAACCTTATTGATACTAAAGAGACTTTGGATGTAAAAATGGAAAATGCAGAAATGCAATTTTTTACTGGAGGCAAGAAACTAACAGCCAAAGATTTTGAGCCTACAGAAAATGACACGAATCAAGATGAAAGTATAAAATTATTTGAAAAGGAAGAAAATAAAGAACATCATGACAAAGTTACTGATCTTGATGAAGAATTAAATTTATTAAGAAATAAATCTTATTATGAAGAAGAAGTTGAACATTCAGGAAGAATTAGAAGAAAAGTGGTTTTTGATACTAGTGATGTTCAGTTAGTAGACAATGATGAATCTGAAGCTGATGAATCTAGTTGTGAAGATGAATCTGATGAAGATAATTCACATCCTGAAAATGAAACACAAAAATCGCGTTTGGAGGTCACTGTTAAGTCAACACCAAAACCAAAGAAAGATGACGACATTCATTCAAAGATAATAAATGTACTTAGCTCATTGCAAAGTAAAAATTCAGACTCTATTAATGAGAAAAGTGATTTTAAAGGATTCAACAGCACTAAAACCATGGAAGAATCTTATACAAGTGGATCGGAATCTGCAAGTGATGAAGAGTCAACTTTTGAACCCAAGAAAGCAAAAACTCAGAATTTAACAAAAAAGCTAAAAGGCAAAAACATAATTCTGATAACTCAGATGCTGATAGCTCTGAATCAGATTTTAACCGCGACAGCCATGATGAAGATATTGATGATACAGGTTCTAGTGAAGATGAAGAAAATGTAAATAAAATGAGTCATAAAGATGAAGAATCATCATCAGAAGATGATAGTAATTCTGAAGATGATGAAGATATGGCAGTAAAATGGAAAGAAAATTTGGCTAAAAAGCTCAAGATGCTTTTTGGATAGAATTGGAGCTTCACAGAATCTAATGAAACTAGTTTATGGTAAGTAGACAGATAGGTTTTTGATTACATTGTATTAAAATTATTACAGGTTGTAAAATTGTCATTCATAATTCTTAGTAGTAAGAAATACTCATACCATTGGTACACATATTTGTGAGAACTTGGGTAGAAAATATAATAAAGAAATATTTTAGTTAAAAATCAAGTATACTTATAAATTGCATAACTTTTAAAGTACACCTACATTTTAGGAACTATTTTCGGTTTTAAGTTTTTTAATAATTATTGGTGTTGATTTCTGTAACACCTCTTCCTAAAATTTGAGGACCTATTCTTAAAATAATTGATAAATTTGTAGAAGAAAAAATGTTCATATGTTTTAGGTGTTTTTGACTCAAAGCATCAGAAAGAATTGGCTGAAGCTGAGAAACAAAAAGATTTGGAAGAAAATGATGTAGATTTTAGTGGATTATTAAAAAAGTCTCTCAAGATCAACAGAAACTAAAGTTAGATAAAGATAGCATGAATTTAACTGAATCATCTTTAATGTTCCCTTGGAATACTGCAACTAAAGATTGGGTTGAGGAAGAGGTAAAAAAAAACTATATAATATTCATCTTGAATTATAAAACATTCCATTAGAAATTTTAAAATTGCCATAACCTTCAAACTTGTCGCGTCGAATCTTCGGCGATAGTAGACTAAAAACCAGTTACAAACATGCCACAAGCGTCATACAAATAAAGACGGCAATCAACTATCGCTGTCTAAATGCATCGTTTACATCGTGTGTGAGCAACAAAAAGGGGACTTATTGATAGTGAGACAGAAGTGATGACGCCGTGGCATCTTCTCTACTGGCAAGAACTTTACCTATCTAAGTGGTATTGGTTCTGTTACCATGTTTATTGTATAGCTTTTTGAATAAAATAACAATTTTAATAATAGGTAAACACCAAACAGTCCCCAAATTCTAAGCTAATAATGCTGATAACAAATAACTTTTATGAAAAGAAAAAAAATAGGATATTGTATAAAAGTAATGGTGTATTTTTTATTTACTAGCATTATAAATATAAGCATCTCTTCTAAGGCACATTTATCTGGATAGCATATTATATCTATAAACATAAATATTGAGTATGTGAACATCGTTATATTGAATATTAATATTATTTCAAATGTTTTGGTCAAAAATGACCAATCATGCAATCACTTAAATTATTTTAAATGGTTAACTACACTAAGGGCTCGGCTACGATTGTAAGCGGAACAGCAAGCGAGGAGTCAAATCTGTGTTATGATGGAAGGTACTGGCTACGATATTTTGTGATAATCGGCGTTTTGAAACCAGTTTACATACATTAGAAACGCCCGCCAATAATATTTGTTCGGTTCAAGTGGCAAGGCTTTTTTGACGTGACAACGTCTTATAATTCGATGACGCCAGCTGCATGAACAAAAAAATATGACTCATGTGCTGTTACCTCGCGCGTTCCATTTAAGGCTTATTATATTATATTTTTTATTAAGTTTTTTATCACAATTTACTTATTTTGATGCGTTTTTTTTTAAATGAGTGATTCAAGAGAAAGGTTTATATGTATAAAATAATATACAAAATCTTTATGGTATAGGAAAAGGTAAAAATAGGCAAAAAAGGCAAAATATGTATTAAACAAATAAAATTGAAATTTTGTTTTAAAAAATGCAACCATTTCATCAGTATTTTTTTATGACTTTGCAGACAACCGATTTTTTCTTATGTATGTATATGCAGTCGTCTGATTTATAAATACAAATTCCTCTATGCTAACATAAAGATCAAAGGCAGCACTCTCCGCTCGCCGCTTGACGCTTGGTATCTTAACTATAGTCCAAGGCTTTTTTAAATCTCCTGAATATATTATGTAATTTTTAAATAAATATATTTTTCAGAACAAAGTTTTGATAGCAAATTGCTTTGTAACGGGAAAATGGAAAGACTCTGAAGATGCAAATGAACTTCTGAGGCTTGATGATGCACAGAATTTAAGTGATGTTGATTCTGAAGTTGATGGGGACTTTGAGGATTTGGAAACTGGCATAAAACACGTTGCTTCTAAAAGTAATGGTTCAGAAACTAAGAATGAATCAGGTAAGTGGAGATATACAAATGTTTTAGATGTAAAATCACTAAAAAAAAATGGGAAATTTGTGGATATCTGGATAGTTCTGGTTAGTCAGTTGCAGTCATAATTTATACTAAGATCCTTGAGTAAAATTTGAAATTTTAGATTATTTATTTATAGGTCAGAAACGTAAAAGAGATGAAACAGAATTAGATGAAAAAGCAGATAAGGAAGCACTGGCAGAGAAGAAACGAAAACTAAAAGAAAAATTTGATGCCGAATATGACAATACAGACAAGAGTAGTTATTATGATGAGTTAAAAATGACTGCCGAAAAACAAGCTCAATTAAACAAAACTGTTTTTGAAAATATGCCTGATGATGTCAGAGTACAAGTGGAAGGGTTCAGGTATATATTTTTTTGAGGTTTTAAGTTTTAACAATAGTAACAAAATTTAAATATTTTTTTACAGGCCTGGAATGTATGTCAGAATAGAATTCGAGAATGTGCCCGCTGAATTCATTCAAAACTTTGATCCAACATACCCACTAGTCATTGGTTCTTTAAATATGGGAGAAGAAAACATAGGTTTTGTCAATGTAAAAATTAAAAAACATAGGTGGTACAGAAAAATTTTGAAAACGCGTGATCCATTAATTATATCTTTAGGATGGAGAAGATTTCAGGTAGTTTTTAGTGTTTAATTTTAAATAATTTAACTTTAACTTTTTAAATAATAAGTGAAAACAATATCTTTTCTTATTTTATTTTATTTTTTTGTTATTGTAGACAATTCCAATGTATTCAAAACTTGAAGATGATCTTAAATACAGATATCTTAAATATACACCAGAACATTTAGCCTGCAATGCGCACTTTTGGGGTCCTATTACACCTCAAGGAACTGGATTTTTAGCATTGCAAAGTGTCGAGTCTAATCCAGAGGTATGTGTAAAGTGTTTTTAAAAGCCAAAAGTTAATTTATTTATTTATTTATTAACAAATTCAAGATACAAAAGTACTAGGATTGAGTTGGAAAAATGCAATCTAAAATTCATCATTTTTTATGTTCTTGAAACTAAATCTAAACAGTTTGAAGGTGTTCCAAAAACAGCATTATTTTCTCTAAATTTTACCAATATCATATGAATTATAATTGATAGGTTGGGTGACGGAAGAGTCATCTAAATTTTGACTAATTTTCCAATTTTTTAAACCAAATAAAGTTATCAGGATGTGGTTTTCGCAAAAAAACGTTAGATTGATTTAATTTTTATCATATCTTTGCCATTTGGTTGTGACTTTTTAATAACACAAAACTAAAATAGCAATTTTGCCAATATAGGGTAGGTTTGTTATTTTAAAACGACCTGTATATATTTTTTTATTTTTTAAATTCAATCTTTTCGCTTAAAAATAGCGGCCCTAAGCTATGGTCGAGGGGTAAACCACTGAGGAATAATTATTGTGGTGTACAAGCAGATGAAATTATGTGGATTTGTGGTGGAATTATGTAGAATTGTGTGGAAATATGTGGAATTGTCTAATTATCTTGGTGTAGTAAGGGTTGCAAGATCTTTAAATTTGAGTGATGATTGTAGTATTTTGTGTTAATATTCTACTCCTTGTCTGGTTTCTTTGTAAGGTGAGGGTAAAGACCTTTTTTTTCTTAAGCAGAAATAATGCTTTGATCCTTCACTCTTATATCATGAATGTCTAAAGTTAAAGTGGAATTGTGGTGGAATTAAGATGGAATTGTGATGGAATTATATAAAAAAGTGGATTTGTGGTATACACATTTTCATCAGTGGTTTACCCATTAGCTATGGTTATTTAAAAATAATTAATAGTTTAAAAAAACTAAAAAAACACGCTTTTATATGCAACCGAACTAAAAATTAGAAAATAATTTTCATTAAAAAAATATTGTCATTTCATAGTAAAAAGCGTGGGGTGCATTTTACTATTTTTTCATAACTTTTCCATCATAGATATTGGCAAATATAATAATTATAACATTTAATATATTAAGCACCCCACGCTTTTTACTATGAAATGACAATATTTTTTAATGAAAAATTATTTTCTAATTTTTAGTTCGGTTGCATATAAAAGCGTGTTTTTTAGTTTTTTTAAACTATTAATTATTTTTCATTTTTTAGTTCGTTATATCAATTAACTTTGCTACTCTTGACAAAATGGCGAAAAAATTTTTTAGTGAACAAGAGTAGCAAAGTTTGAATTGTTGCCAACAGATGGCAACCCACTAAAAATTTCTTCGCAATTGAGTAGCAAAGTTTGGAATGTTGCCAACAGATGGCAAAGAGTAGCAAAGTTTGAAATGTTGCCAACAGATGGCAACCCACTAAAAAATTTCTTCGCAATTGAGTAGCAAAGTTTGGAATGTTGCCAACAGATGGCAACCCAGGTGTTGTTTTTATAATATAATGGAATTTTTTTCCTGGCGATCAAAAACAAGATAACGGGATACTGTTTGCAGATTATTGCATTGTCATGGGTCATTAATAAGTGTGCAAAGTTTCAAAGAAATCGAATAGCTGGAAGTTGGTTAAAATTAGGCTCAAAGATTCCGTTACATAGATAGCCAGATGGATAGATAGATAGTTACAACCCAAGTTAATAAAAGCGTGTTAAAAAAGGGTTTTATTGATCTCTAAAAAATGACTGCATGGCATAAGAGTATTATTTGACAATGAAAATTTACTACATACAAGGTTACAGAAAAAAATGTGACAACAATGCTATAGGTTAATTACATCACATCACATCGATTATTCAAATTTTGGACTTTGATTTTATATATTTTTCTAGATCTTAAAAAAACAAGGGTTTAGAATAGCAGCTACAGGGTCAGTTCAAGAAGTTGACAAATCGACTCAAATCATGAAGAAACTAAAACTTATAGGAACTCCCATAAAAATATACAAAAAGACTGCTTTTATTAAGGGGATGTTCAACAGTGCCTTGGAAGTCGCAAAATTCGAAGGTGCAAGAATTAAAACTGTTTCAGGGATAAGAGGACAAATTAAAAAGCCCTTAGTAAACCTGAAGGTTGCTTTAGGGCTACTTTTGAAGATAAGATACTATTAAGTGGTAAGTTAGAAAGAGCATGTTCTTTTATACACACTTAAAATGAAAATTAATGAAATTGGTTCTTATTAAAGGCTAAATTAAACTATGATTTCATCATAAAAAAGAGATTTTTTTAGATTATCTCTTGCTCTTTGCAGTTAAACTTAGTATGGTATATTTAATGAGGTTATCTTAACTGTAATAAATTTGTAATAAAAAAAGGTTATTTCATATTAGGGGGTAGAGACAGCCGCCATATTGGCAGTTCCTTTTTTTACATTACCTAGTACCTTTTCGGCCATGTTATTAAATGAGTTAAGTGTCTACACCAGTGCCGGAGAAATAAACTTTATAGTATTACTAGCCGACCCGTGCCCACTTTGTTTGGCGTTAATTATATTTTTCTCTGAATTTTTTGGTAAAATATAGCATATAGCATTTCTGAATACTGTAGCTTTCCGAGTGTAAAAGAAGTTTCATGATCGGTTCAGTATTTCCGAAAATTAGCCCTTACAAAGAAAATCAAAGTGTCAAACCTCTTTATTTATTATATTAGTATAAAATCTATAAAAAATAGGTAAATTCGTTGCTTTTTTATTTTTATCTATTTTTATAAAAAAGTCTGCTTCCGCAGAGAATCGAACCCGGTCCGCCCGCGTGATAAGCGAGCATTCTACTACTGGACTACCGGAGCTCATACATGTAGTAACAAACCTAACCTCTTTATAATATTAATCTATATTGATTTTTTTAATCATTATAAAATATAACCTATAGCGCTCCTGAATAGTGTAGCTTTCCGTAGATTAGCGCTTATAAAGTTATAGTTTATCCAAGATAGCTGACCCGTGCCTACTTCGTTGGGCGTTAAATATAAACTTTTTGTTTAATCATAATAAAATATAGCCTATAACACTTCTGAATAGTATACCTTTCTAATTGTAAAAGAATTTTTATGATCGGTTTAGTACTTCCAAAGATTAGCGGCTACAAACAAACAAAGTTACAAATTTTACCTCTTTATTATATTAGTATAGATTAGAACAACCATTTAAACAACTCTTTTTAATTATTATTAGGTAGCAACCTCCTTAACTTTTAATAAAAAACATTTGGTTTTGTTTGTTGGAAGATTTTTTTTTAATTTTTTATTATCTTTGGACAAACCACGAAGGCTTAAAGCCTAAATACTAACGTACCGTGGGTGTCATAAGCGAAGTAAGAGGGAGTTTGTTGACACGGGACTTAAATACTTGAAGATTTGGGGGAAGAAAAGACCTCCGCGGGCAGCAGGTTCCACAATCTAGAAACTCTAGGGATAAAAGAACGAACAAAGTGAGTAGTTCGGGAGCCTGTCCAGTTGGACCGTATAGGGATGCATATGCGCGGAACCACGAGTTTCTCTGTTGGGAACCTTGAGTGGAGGAACTATACTAGACAATTCTTCAGAGCAGAAGCCATGAAAGTACCTATAAAAAAGCGATAAATCCCCCACAGCCCGACGATGGGCAAGAGAGGGAAGCCTTTCTGTAAGTAAAGGATCATTAATGAGACGAATAGCTCTTCTTTGAATAGAATCAAGAATGCTTAGGGTTGTGGGGGACGCCATGCCCCAGATATGAGAACAATATTCCAAGGGAGGTCGGATTTGGGACACATATAAAGTGTATAAATTAGAAGCGGAAAAATACTTTTTGGCTCGAAAGAGAAATCCAAGCTTTTTGAAGCTGCCGTGGCTATAGATACAATGTGTTTATGCCAGTTAAGGTTACTTTCAAATGTGACGCCCACAAGATTGAAGGTGTCTTTGCTCTGTAAAACTTGGCCGCTCATAAATAGAGGATGAGTATTTGATGACTCTTTTCGCGACAAGGAACATGATTGTGTTTTGGATGCATTAAAATGGACGAGATTTTTGGCGCCCCAATCCAATATTAAATTAAGATCCTGCTAAAGAGATATCTGCATCGCTCTGCGTTTGTTTTCCAAGTCAGGTTTAGTGATGGGTTTAGGAACCTGAAAACTGGAGTGAAGGGTACTATCGTCGGCGAAACTATGAATGGAATTAGTTGTGGACGAGAGAAGGTCGTTGATGTGAAGAAGAAACAATGTTGGTGCCAGAACTGAGCCCTGAGGGACTCCAGCAGATGTAATATTTCAGCAAGTATAACCTTCAAAGCAAAGCAATATGAAAAACACAAATTCTAAACGCTACGGAAGCTGACTAAATACAGTGACTACCCAGTCTTGCTTATTTATCCCTATTATTTACATTGTAATTAGTATAATAATTTGTATTTATACGAAATATCTTGTCCAGTTACTGTTAGGTATAAAGAATAGTAGGACATAATTATGTGTAGTAATGATTTAATGATTCTATGTTTTAAACAAAGGCGTAGAATAGACCAATAAATCCTAAACGTGTGAATATTACCTATATATTACTTTATCCTTTTTTAGATATTGTATTTTGCCGCACTTGGTATAAAGTTGATGTGCCAGAGTTTTACAATCCTGTGACTACATTACTGTTGCCACCAGACAAGAAAAATCAGTGGGTGGGAATGAGAACTACGGGTGAAATTAAGAGAGAGAAAAGTATTAGAAATCCTGTGAATAAAGATAGTTTATACACGGTAAGTGTTTAAATTTATACTTTAAAATCATCTTAAAAAAGTTTTAAAATCTATAAATAACCAATTTAATAAAAATATACTTTTCATAAAGAATTTAATATTAAAACGCTTATGAGCTTTCATTATATATTAAAGGGTTTATCATAAATAAAATAAAATGCATATTAATGTTCTAAAGAAAATTATTCTACACTTGTAACCATATAAAATTCTTAATTTTAGCCTATTACAAGGGAAGAAAAACCATTTAAACCATTAATTGTTCCGGCCAAACTACAAAAGGCTCTACCATATAGGGACAAACCTAATCATGGAGTTAAAAACGCTGAAAAGAAGAAGGGCCTTGCCAGAGTTGCTGTTATTCGTGAACCACATGAACAAAAGGTGAGTTAATCAAAGTTTTCTTTAAAGCACCAAATCCAAATTATTGAAAATAGGTTATCATGCTAAATTCTTGCGAGTTGGTTCTATGTGATTCTTTGATAAATGTGCAAGAAAAATTTCATGTAATCATAACATACTATCTTTTTTTTGCGAAGATACAGTAACACCAATAACCTTAGACGCGTCTTGGTTTCCCTTTGAATACCCGTGCAGCTCTAGGAAATTACTTTTACAACCACATTACTTTCTCTTGTCTATCGACGGGCTATAGAGGACTTGTTTGTCTTTTGTAGGGCTACTTCTCTATAGAATTAGCCTTTATAATTATTATTCTTAGACCTCCAGATACACCCATTGTACTCTCGTTAAAAGCCTTTATACTCAATAGGGCGAAAATCCGAACTTTTCTTCTTATCTGTTGCTTCTCTATGTCTAAATTGTAAGACCTTATCCATGCAGAAGTCTTATAGTCGGGAAGCCCAAGATGCTAAATGGAAAGTTACTAGAGCGTCATAGAGACCTATTAGGTTGCAAAGCTTAGATGATAAGAAGAAAAAAAGGTAAAATACTGTATACCTTTTCATTGGTGCGAAATGCGGCTATAGACTATTAAATATGTCAAAAAATACTGTTATTATTTCGGCTTGTGGAAATTGTTCGAATCGTATTGTATTATATATTTTTCGTTAACCTTGAATTATTTTCTTCAAAATAAAAAAATACTCACACTCGAGAATGTCAAAATTACTTTTTTTACAACTTTGTAGCCCTCCGCTTTCTTTACGTCACTCTTAAACTGTCAGATTAGTGGAATATACACTGTTTAGCATGTAATTAACTTACCCTATCTTAATCTGATGCGCTCGAAAATTTCTGATGGATATATTTTTGTTTTTTACGATCGCCCTTTTTTGTTTTTACAATCGTCCCTGTATATGGGGCTTATATTTGGTGGAGGTATTTAATTGGGTACAAGATATCCTCCGGTATATTAATCTGCCGCGCTGTAGGAACTTCCGAAATCCCCCTCTTGGGCTCCCCACCCTACGCCTGATGCACAGAAAGTAATGTAATCCTTTAGGCGGCGCATACGTGTTAAGTTACATTACTTTCAATGCAAAACTTTTTTCAGGTGTAGAGCGTAGGGCGTTCCTACATCTCATGTGTAACGGGCTTTAGGTTTTGCTACTACAACTGTTTTTATTGTATTTGGCCCAAGAATTTTAGGACACACTGAATATGTGCAAAACGTTTTTTAAAATTATTATATTTTTATTTCCTAAAATAAGTTTGTTTTTGTAACTTGAGCAAAACAAAAAAAAAAAATGCCAATAATTCCTAAAACAAAATTTGGTTTGACATTTTCTAATCATTGAATTTTATAGATTGCAGACATGATTAAAATGATCAAGACGTCTTATCAACACAAACAAGAGAAACTTAAACAAGAGACTAAACAGAGAATGGAAAAACACAGGCAAGAGGTTTTAGCACAAGAAGCGAGTAAGGAAAAGAAGATTAAACAGAAAAAGAAAGAGGTGTTTAGAAATAAGAGTAAAGCTATGTTAGCGCAAGAAAAAAAAGCTAATAAATAAGTTGTTATTATTTTTCCATTTTTCTGTATTATTTGTCTTTCCTTAAATATACTGGGCGCCAAAAATGGTACTAAAATATTTTTGGGATAATAACTAAATTAAAAAAAAAAATTGTGGCAAATTTGATAATTTTTTTGCTATTTTAAGCCGAGTCAAATATGGACTCTTTAAAAATAATTTTAGTGAAGCTTAAGTCGCGACAAAAAAATATATTAGAAGACAAAAATATTTTATTTTGAGGCTTCTTAATATCTGCCATTATAGGCATGTTTTGCCGGACCATGTATTTTTAGTTGCAGTTTTTTTAATATTCAGAGCTTTTCTGTAATGCTCCCGCCTCCTTTTATGTTTTGAACGGCTTAATCTAAAAATTATTAAATGGAATTGATTTAGTGATGCAAAGTTTCGTTACTTTTTAGGACTTGTAACGATTGTTACTTTAGAACTTAGGACTCGTTACTAATTAGTTTAGTTACTTTTTGGACATTTCATGTAGTACCTACCACTACCTGTACTTATATTCCACATATTATTATATCGAAATAATTTTTTTTTGTGATTGATGATTGATCTAATTATATTCTGTGTAGTGTGTAGTGCCTATAGCGCCTATTGGCCTATTTACTTTTTGATATTTGAGACGCAGTACTACTGACTCGTTAGGTATTATAGCTGCAGATAGAATTTAATATTTTTACTCACCCCACGTTACCAACAACAAAGACGAGTGTTTGTGAATTTTGGCCATTTTTTTAAATATCAGGGATATTTTAAGGGAATAAGTTTTTAGAATAATATTACAGCTAATATAAGATCATAAACGAAACTTATGTAATAAACCACTGTTTAAACCACTTAAACACAATTATCTTGTTTTTTAACTAGCTCTAGTCACAAAACTGACGAAAAGCAAAGTAAAATGTCAAACAAACTGTTAAAAGCACCAATATAAAAGTATGGTTTAAGCTTTGTTTACAGATTTTCTCACATTCCTACGTCAGAGGCGGTGATCACGTGATAAACGTCATGCGCAAGATCCTACACTGTGTTCATTGTATCATGATCTTCAAAGTTTCAGCCAAATCGAAATATTGGTTTAATAATAATGTATAAGTGATAAGTTGTAATACATCATTTAAGGGAATGCCGTAGCAGGTTAAATAAATGAGCTAAAACGCGACTCGCTGCCGTTTTTAAATATTTGTTTGAGAAAAAAGTTGTATATTGAAAAGTGTCTTAAAATGATCCAAAGATTATCGGAAAGTTGGTTATTTTTACGGTTATGTAATTTTGGGAAATTTAATGTGTTAATTATTACCATTACCAAAAATCAATTAACTTTCCGATAATCTTTGGATCATTTTAAGAAACTTTTCTATGTACAACTTTTCTCAAAACAAATATTTTAAAAACGGCAGCGAATCGCGTTTTAGCTAATTTAACGTGCTACGGCATCCTCTTAAGGTAGGGACACGTGGGAATTTCACTGAATTCGTAAATTATAAACAAAAAATATTTATACCAACAAATATTACTTTTTATAAAAGCTACAATTTAATAACAACACAACATAATTTAAATTCTATACAAATTATAGTTAAAAAAGATATTTACACTTAAAAAATATCAATTAATAATTCATTTCTTGTCAAATCTTAGCACAATTTGAAAGTGTTATTTAATTTTTTAAATTACTGTTACACAACTTTTCGTGAAGTTATTAAAATCTCCTGGAAGCATTGAATTGTTTATTTCAAAAATAAGTGTATACATTTGACTTATGTTGTTTTTAAAATAGATAAAACTTAAGATTCCCGATAAAAATACAAATTTTTGTGTGAAAAAAAACTGTTTAAATATGATTTTAACAAGAAGTGAATTACTATACCTAATTTTTTTATGTTTAGTTAATATAGAGCAAATAAATATTTTAAAACAGATTATATTTTACACTATTGTTACGTTTTGTTAGCAAACTGCAACATTTAATGAAGAACTATTATTCCAATTTAATACTGACTGTTGATTCACTAACTCCCAAACATATGGTATGAAAAATTCTTCTGGCTGTTCTTCTTCAACATATTTGAATTTTAAATCAGGAAATTTCTACCAAAAAAAAAAAAAAAAGATATATTAGTAATCTGAAAATTGGTTTCTTTTTAATTTCATTAATAATATTTTTGTGTAAAACGGGCCTTCTTTATTTAATTGCGCCATTAAGTGTCTAATGATTTTTTTATTTTATTAAATGCACATCCTCGTGTTATAAAACAGTAGTATAAAGCTTTACCCTACGATACATTTACAATAGTTACTTTTATTAAATATCCTAAATAAATTTTTCTATAATAATTATTATAGAAAGTTGAAAACGTCAGGTTTTATCGTGGCCCCAAACGATAAGTTAAAGTAATAGGTTTTGGAAAAAAATAAATATTAAAAATATAAATTGTACTAGTTAGAAAACACTTTATTAAAACAAATATAAACCAAAAAGGAGAAATAAATAAAAACGGGTAGCTTTAGATTGCCGCGACAGCTCATGGCATGAGCTGCACCACAGACTCAAATTTTGTAAAAAGTAGATGATAGCACTACTTTTCTACTTTCCTTTTTAGACCAAACCCTGTAATCAGAATACTTAAATCATTTTACGACAAATATACATGTTCAGCTAAATTAAAAGGTTTATAGGCAATGCGTGGAAAGAAGACGATCTAACGCGTATCACTAACCAGTAGAGATTAGACAAAAAATCCACTATCACTTGAAAACGGTTGGAGATAGATACCCTTCGAAACGTCGTGTATCAGTTAAAAATAAAGACAATGGAAGTCCAAGAAAGTAGTATTATTAAAAAAGTCCGGCATTTAAACATGAAGACGAACTGGTCTCGCTTTGTTGTTGCTTTACTTGCCTATGACTCTTTCGATTTGGCTGAAAGTGTATACATCACTCCACTATAGTTTGACCTCAAAGAAAGAAAAAGAATCAAAGGGATAATTTGAAGTAAGTATTTTTATTACGTGTCAGTTGCGTCACGCTAGTCGGGTGATGGCCTAGTGTGTTTAAGTGCTGGGTGGTTGGGCGTACAACCGACGTAAGCCCAAAATTTATTTATAAAGTTTGATTAGACACTTAGTGGTTAGCTTAACGAAAAGATGGTCAAAAAGTGTAAAATGTATGGACGCTAAAATCTCGCACCAAAGACCAAGGCACCGGCACACAGTTTACCGTGTCCTACGCAACCACACACTTGCGGACCCTAACCAGTTAAATGGGGCGCATACAACCTATCCTGGGTGGGGACCTTGTCTTAGGTTGTGAATAGGACATCCATGGTTCGGAACCCACGTTAAGCTGTAGGTTACGTCTGGCTCACATTACCCAGACGTAAAACCAGGGTGCACAATAAGCCGTGCGGCTACAGTGCAGGGCTATCCAAGCCCCTCTAAAATCTACCATCTACGTCACGCTAATTACCCCTCAAAAGTTTTCATTTTAGATACCAAAGTAGTACCTAAGCCAAATAAAGAAATATTTTTGAAGGGTATGTTTTAGAAAAGAACACAATAAATTCATTACAGCGCGAGTTCTGGAATGAAATATTTAATGTCAGGCTCGTCACTGTCAGCTGCGCCACAACGTGTTGTTTGACTGAATGTATTTGATGTGTAAATTAGTCGTTAGTTAATTTTTATACAATTTGTTAAAATAAACGTATACAAAACTGTATATTTTAATTTTTTAATGTAAAATTAGCGGTTATTACACCAAAAGGTCAAGTTTCTCATATTACTTCAAATTCGTTACGCGAATAAAAAGAACATAGAATCAATAAAATATCACACAATATCAACAAAAAATTTTAATTGCCCCTATTCTAAAGTGTAAACCACTCTTTTAATCATGCCCTTATCAATTTTTAGTCGAAGTAAAACAATTATGACAAATATATTTTTAACTAGCTAATAGGACCCTAAATGAAAAAGTCCCATGTGCTAACTTAATCTCTTATACCCAGGTATATCAAATAGACTTACTGTTAACTTCTCCTTTGGCCAATGCTTTCCTCCCTGCTGTATGACTAGCAAAACCTCATAAGCATCTACTTCATGATGTTGAGTCTTATCACTTAACAACTCCGAAAAATGCCTTATCACAATATCTATATTATGAATGATATCCTGAAACACCACATAATCTTTAAACACTTCAAATGTATGTCTATTATACAGCAGAGTGTATATTAGATTCGGGTTGTTTGTAAGTTGTGTCGTTAAAGCCGAGTTTAATATTTCTAAAACCATTCTAAGTACTTCCTCTAAAACATTAACATCCTGCTCTAATTCTTCAGCATCTTGATTTATCGTAACACTAGTTTCATTATTTTTAGTAGTCTTATCGTTTTGCAGTCTCTTGTAAAGCTTTTGATATTTTTTCGCTATTGTCTCGAATAAGGACACAAGTCGTTGACTAACATACGGGTGCAAATCTCGAAACTGAGAGGACATATTAGCTAAAGCTGCTAAACAGTTTGTATGGAGATATTTGTCTCTCATTTTTAGCATGTTGTATTGAATCGTTCGTATTATGACTAGGATTAGCAAACCTCCTAGGGAGATTTCAGTGAGTTGTCGTTCTGTATACCAAGAAATGTTTCTAAGTTTCTAAAAAAATTAAATTATTATTATAAATACAATCTATTATCTCTTTTGTCTCACTCTTTACTAAGTATACTAGTATGCATCATGATAAATATTTTTTGTTAAATTTTATACTAAAATGAGGTTGCTAGCTATAAAGTATGCAACTGATTAAATTAATTTTATTTTTTTACACTAACTGCTACACTGTTTTTTAATATAAAGATAGCATAAATGGAAAGTGTAAATGTCATGTGTCGTTAGATTTAGAATTAATATACGCGTTTATTAAGATTAAATCCAAATATTCTGTCTACTAAATAAAAACAAATTAAATGATGGCGCATTAAAGACAAACGTCGGATCTTAAATGTAATGACATCATTTTATAGAATAGAAAAACTGGAAATGGAAATGATAATGTGTCGTTTGTCGGCTGCAAATTATTAAATTTTTAAAAATTATTAAGCTAAAAATTGCGAAATCAATTTAACCAACCCTTTACCTTTTACCGTCCCTGACATCATAATGGTGAAAAATATTCGGATGGTGTGTATACCTGATTTTTACAAGAGTTGTATTAAGATTTAAGATGACAATGTAGTAAGTCATAATGGGAGAGATAATTTTTTATTAAATATTATGAAACAATAAGTTTCCTTACAATTTTTTCTTATATTTTACTTGAATTTAAAACACATACTTCATAATTTAAGCTTATATTGATACACAAATGATATTGCGGATTTTATACCAATTATGTTTGCAACACAACTAGGTTTTAAAATAAATCTACTACATTAATTTGGAATGATATGACTCGTTTGGATTTTTTAATTACAATATAGCTCTTAAGGTAGGAATCCACAATGAAAGTTTTTCATAAAATTTTTGTGTTGTGTTTTTACAGGGAAACTTAAAATTTTTGACTCATGTTACAAAATTTTTATTAAAAACTTTCATCGTGGATTTCTACCTTTAGAAAAACAGGTTGTCATGTGTATATTATTTTATACAATGCTAGAGTTAAGTTTCTTGTACTTACCGTTTCGTGTACTGATTTATTAAATCCGTCATCCTCGCTCAAAATTAGCAAAATTATAAGTGACATATAGATATGATGACTATTACTATTTGGTGCATTGTATAATGTCTTTAAAATGGGTATTATCTAGAAAAAGTAGAAAATGTATCAATATTAAAATACATACAGGGTGTTTTCTAATTGAATGTCAATATTGAAGGAGGTGATTTTCGAGTTTATTTTAAGAAGAAAACTTCTTATAAAGGTATGTTCTAAACGTTTTACCTTTTAAGATACAGGGTATTAAAATTTTTAAAAAACCAAAAATTTCGAAAACACTTTTTAGTAAAAACTGTTATACTGGATATAAACCTTATTTAAATAAGTATTTATTATTTTTGTTACATAATTGCTAAATTAAAATTTTTTAAAGAAAAGGATCCACAAAGCTTCTTTTATGGCCTAAAAATATACAATTAAGTAAATTTTTTTTCTTAAATTAAACAAGATACCGAAAACAATTAGGAGGCATAAAAGCAGTATTTTTATTTGCTTAATCTAAAGAAAGCACACTAATTTTACACACATTTACACAGTCAGTGGCGTACCGTTTGTTTGTTGGAAATATTCTTTCAGTTGCCTCTCGAGACGCCACTGGACTTACTAAATGTAATAAGGTTAGTGATAAATTAACCCCTTAATGTCATTCATAATATTGCCAAATTCAAACAAAATTTGGTAAAGAATAGTTAGGATATTAATAAAAAAGGTTTTTTTTGGAGAAACATTCTGTATCTTAAAAGTTAAGACGACTAGGACATACCTGTATATACAGGGTGTTCCTTAAATACATGCAAAGATTTCAGGGAGTGATTCTTGGACTAATTTGAAGAAAAAACTTTATATGGACATATGTCCTAAACGTCTTAACTTTTGAGATACAGGGTTAAAATTTCCAAAAAACAAAATATATTTTTTTAATATCCTAACTATACTTTACCCAATTTTATTTTAATTTGGCAATATTATTAATAGCATTAAGGGGTGATTTATCACTGACTTAATTACATTTAATAAGTCCAGTGGCGTCACGAGAGGCAACTGAAGGAATAATTCTAACAAAAAAGGTATGCCACTCATCGTGTAAATGCAGTGCCGTATTATCCATTAGGCTGACGAGGCTACAGCCTAGGGCGCCATGAAAAAATAGGCGCCAGACAGGGGAGCATTAGGCGCTAGACAGGGAAGTTTCTAAAAAAGTAAAAAGTTTAGGTCGGGTGGGGATTACAACAAATTTTTCTGTCTGCCTGGAAATAAATGAAATAGACGCGAAAAGGAGAGAATGACCTTTTAGGCGCTGTGGAGGTAGGGACCTTTTTTTTCGTATCTTGTTTAGTTTCAGAGACAAAAATCACTTAATTGCATATTTTTAGACCATAAAAGAAGCATCTTTTTCTTTCAAAAATAGGTTTCATAATTTTTATTAGCAATTATGTAACAAAAATAATAAATACCCTTTTAAATAAGGTTTATATCCAGGATAACAGTTTTTACTAAAATAAGTGTTTTCGAAATTTTTTGGTTTTTTAAAAAATTTACACCCTGTATCTTAAAAGTTCAGAAGTTTAGGAGAATCCATATAAAGTTTTTTCTTCAAATGATTCAAAGAATCACCACCTTAAATATTAGCATGTATTTAAGAAACACCCTGTATATGTATATATTAAAAATAAATGATCCTGAATAAAACTTACCAGTTCTTGAAGATCCAGTCTTTCTAAAACATATTTTTTAAATGCTGGATTTCTATGAAGTAAGAGATAAAGTAGTAGTGTAGGGGCATCTCCTGTAGCTTTTTTACAAAGTGTTAGGTACAAAGAATTAAAGTCTATCTTAAATATTGTATTTTCGTTTGTAGGAGGCATGGGGGTGTTATCTAAAAAGCAAATGATAGTTTTGATTTTCTGTCTATATTTGATAAATGTTTAAGAGTAAGCTCAAAAACTTATAACTCTTGAACAATAATTCAGAACATTGGTAAAGTATTTCCCTTGTCTTAATTAATAGTTAATTTACTTTCATGTCTTTAAAGAGTTGAATTTTAATAATTTGTTTAGTGTAACATTTAAAAACTATCATAAAAGTTGCTTTACTCATAAATTAAATTTATTGCATAAGTAAAATAATAACAAAGTAGAGACAGAGAAATCAGTCATAGCTTTAGAGTGTTTTTCTTCTAAATACAAAAATGCTTTCATTTAAATGGCCATATCTCTTTTAATTATTAAGTTGTCAAGACAATTCAAAAAGAAAATGTTAAGGAAAGGTGGAGCTATAACTTTATCGTAACCGTTGTTATTTACTGTTACCAATACATCCTACGGGGTGATAAAATTAAAAAACAAAAAAAAATTTTAATTGCCCTGTATGATGTGCTGTTGAAAGGGAGTAATCAAATTTGTGATTATAAAATATCAGAAATGAGTAAGGGTATAATTTATTTACAAATGATATTCGTCCCAATTAATAGCACATTATACAGGCCGGTTAAAAATTATTATTTTTTTCAAAAAAGTTTTATCGCCCCGTAGGATGTATTGGTAACAGTAAATAACAACGGTTACGATAAAGTTATAGCTCCACCTTTCCTTAACATTCTCTTTTTTATTTGCCTTGATAACTTAATAATTAAAAGAGATATGGCCATTTAAATGAAAGCATTTTTGTATTGAAGCTTATGGAAGAAATCGAGCATATGCGATAATTCTTTGTTAAAAAAATATTTTTAAAATTAAGTGTGGTTAACGGCGGTTTAATTGATATAAACAATAATTTAGAAGTTATAAAGGAGTATATTTTATTTCACTTTTGACCAACCATCTTTTCTTAAGGTATTATTGTGCTTTATTTCATTTTTAGAGATAACTGTCGGAATAACCACATATTTTTCATTTCACAGAAAAAGTCGTATAGGATATTATTTTCGACTTTCAAAATATTTTTTGGTTAGCCCTCCCAGAGAAAATCTAAGTTTTAAAAGTGAATCCTCTATCCGAATTTTCTTCTTGAATTTGATCAAATTTGACCAAATTACAAATTTAGCAAAGGGTGCGTCCATAAATTACATGAGAGTTTATTTTTCCATTTAGGACCACCCTCCTCCCCCGTAAGTATTGGCAAGATTTGCTCAAACCCTCCCTCCCATTCCCCAATCTCACGTGAGATTTATGGGAATGTAAAAGGCACCATTTCTCAAACCGGAATTGATGTTGTCGTCGAAATAGTTTTGAAGACCAAAAAAAAGGCTGTCGACCGAAAAAGAGACATTGCTGCAGAATGCATTTTTCCTGGAAAGACCTGCCAAAATCTCGTTTATTTTTCCTATTTCTAGCTAGGATTGCACAGACTCCCCTCTCCCCCACGGTGAGATTAGGAACGATTCAACCCGACCCCCTCCACCCCTAAATACCTCACGTAATTTATGGATGACCACAAAGGTATCACCGTTTTTTATAATTAGAGGCATGTAAGTCTGGCATAAAAAATTGCAGGGTAAATAAATGTTAACTTGTCAAAATTTAAATTTGTAGATAAAATTTGATCAAATAAAATAAGGTAAATACACAAATACACATAATATTTGTATTATTTAAGCATATTTAATCCCAATAAGACCATTTTATTAAAAATAAAATTAAAATGCCCTATCAGGAACTTTTTTAAATAAAATGCTAATATTTCAAATAAACTTAATAAGTATTATCAATACAAGAAATAGTGAAATTAAAACTACAACACTTTTAATAGATAACTTGACCTTGCTGCACAAACAAATCCTAAACAAATCGCGTTTATTTGCATAGGTAATTAAATTCAAATTTTAAATATTATTATTTAAACTCCATTTCCAATAAGCATTAATACAATCATGTCACAAAATCGATGGGTTCTTAATAAATCTAAATAAACTTTCTATTGTGATAACCAGTCCTATTTAAATAGAAAATATTACTATTTTATGAAATAATATTCTAAGTATAGAAAATATCTTTTAATCAATAGAAAGTGTAGTAAATGGACTAACAGTTTAGTAAGCAATTTTTTTTTTTAAGTAACCAAAACTCCAAGAACTTACCTTGATTTACACATGAAAATAGGCTCAATCTAAAGGGTTATTTAAAGTGGTCCAATTGTGAACTAAAACCAACAGTAACATTATACTTTGAGTGGCTAAAGGTGTTCCTTGGAAATCATTTTGCTCAGGTACGTCTGTAGCTTCTGTTTTTCGTGAAAAAGTTAGGATTGACCATAATTCAGTAGCAAGACCTAATCGTAAGTAATATTTTATGGTAAATTGGGAAAATATGCATTTTTTAAAAGTTTACTTAACTAAATTGCTTTTTAACAAAAACAGTTTAAAAGATTAATTGATTAAGAAGTGTTTAAGGTAGTTTATTCGTAAATGTGTTTTCCTTAAGAATTAAACGACATTAAAAAAAAGGTAATTCAAGTGTCTAATATTTAGTTTTAAAAATCAAATTTTGCAATTAAAAAGTGCATAACTAACATGGCGGGAATACATTACATATTAAAGAAATTTATAAATTTTCAATTGTCTCAAAAACGGTTCTTACAATATTTTAAAAAACTAATGAACCTTAAATAAAAAAATAATAAAATTTTATGAAAAAACCCCATATTTTTCCACGGTCTAGATTAAAAATATTGATATTTAAAATAATAAAATTTCTAAAATATCTAACAAATTTATAAAATTATATGCGTTGAGTAAAGTCTCTTATTTAAATTCTACGCTTTAAGATATGTGGAACTATTAGTAGTAACTGTTAAGCTAGCGATTTTCGCGAGTGAACTACCTTAAAAGTGACTTGTCCAATTACAAATATTTTACGAAAACACACAAAATATTAGGCAATAATTTAATTCTTAAAACTAAAATTCTAAATGTGTGAAAATATACGTTATATGTAATTCCTTAAGTGCTGTTGAATTGATATAATAATAAAATTGTTAGATATCAAAATTAAAATAAATGAGAAAAAAATTAACAAGTGGACATCTCTGCTTTCAATAGAAACTAGTAATATACAGTAAGAAATTATTATTGGACTTTTCAGATTTTAATTAATAGGAAACTTATTTTTATGGAGTGAGAACTGTTTTTGATCAATTTTCTTACTTTCATAATGATTTTTAACAAAGCCCTGTTTCATTTTGATAAAATTTAAAGACGTAAATGGATAGAAATGATAAAAAGATTTCAAATTTGATAAAATGTGGACATTTCCCTTTTTGTATGAACACTCCTCAATTATCTTTTGAAAAGTATCAAGTTTGTTACAAAAAATGAATTAAATTTACAAAATGGTTTATAAAAAAGTTCTTTAACACATATTTTTAATAGAATGAAACTTTTTATTAGGACCAAAGTGGACTAAGTGACTACTATCTTATAATAACACCGGCACACAAAAACAAAAAAGTTTTCTGTGCACCGGTCACGACCTATCTACGGGTATGTACACCTCCCAATTTTGAGTAGATTGCAAAAAACCGTGTTAAAGAACTTTTTTATATGTGGGATGGTCTGCTCTGGTTCTTAACGCCTCATTTAAAAACTTTTTATAGTAACTTTCGTAATAATTTACTTATCGGACACCACGCCGATTTTGATGATTTTGCATGAGTGTTTTTTGAGATGCTGATTATGATTTTCAAAAAATGTTTAGTTGGAAACGTTTCGTTCTCTAGATTTTCATCATCATACGCAGAAGCCATAGCGGCCACCATGGGTATTGCCATTGCAATTTAATGAAAAAAAAAGTGTAAAATAAATTTAAAAGTTTGGTTTTTGGCTGAAGGACTTCGGTCGAAGGCCATTTGGAAAACCAATAAAAACATATAATATTAATAATAATAAAGGGTGAAAATATAATATTGTATGCCAATTTGGGTTTAAATCAAAACTTGTGAGCAAAAAGAAGGGGGAATATAGTGGAAATAAGCTATATCTGCTTTTCAAGTTTGATGATAGTTATAACTAAAAACTTTATGTTTTACCACAAAAAAATGTATATTTCAATATAATTTGTAAATATAAAGTTGTCTTAAAATATGGAACCATAGATTTTAAAATATTAAGTTTTTTAAGTATGTTTTTCAATTTATATTTACTAAATATTTTTTCTTTCTCTACCTATAGTTAAAAGTTTATGAAACAACATCTGAAATAATCAAAACAATTTCAGGTATAAACATATAAACAGCAAATGTGCTTTTAATAATATAAATGGAATAACATACTTTTTACAAATGCTCATTATAATTAAATTTTTAAAAGCTCCAAAATTACCTAACCAATCCAGGATTTCCAAGTTTGTGGCAGTCCTGTTTATTAGTTGTAATACTATAAAAAGGAGCTATTGTACTTGTTAGATAACACATAAATTTTTATAATCTTCTTTCAGTGGTATGCTCTAATCAGAGCATAAGCATCCCCTTCCACAATCACTGAATATTAAGTATTAAGTAATAACTTTTAAGTCTTACCTACCTATAACCAGACTATGTCCTTGTCCATTTCCATAACCCGGTGGAGCACTCTGCTGGTTAATAAAATTGTTTAATAAACACTTAACAAAAAGAGGAGCGCTTATAACATGCCTTCCCTTCATAACTATATTATAAACCACACTTCTATCTGATCTCTGGCCAGAATGGAATTGGACTGATAACAAAACCAGCAAACATGTCACTGCTTCTAGATGAATAGGGTATGTGGAATCTGTGACTGGTACATCAACAATTATAGTAAATAGTGAACTAATAAATGATTCAAGAATAGCACCATTGCCATTATATTCTATGTGTTCAAGCAGCTGATCTTCGGTAGTGGTTTCAGTCAAGAATTTCACGACACATCTTATTGTAAAAATATTGTTAAAAAGCTGCCAGTTAAAAAGATTCCTTAAATAATATAAATACAAAATTAATTAGTGAGGTAAGATATTTTATTGAGTTCCAAAGAGTATTAAAATTGGAATTTTCTTGACATTTTATATACTTACGCTTCTGAATCTGTAGCCCCTAGTAACTCAGATGATCTAGCTATAAACAACTGTATTAAAGTACCCAAATTTCCTGAACTTAGATTGCTTTTTAATAACTCTTGGCATAATGGTTCAATTTTGGATTCTAGTAAAAGTTGATCATTTCTAGAAAGATTTTAACAAGTTAAAAAAGTATTTAATAAATGTAGGTGTATTAAGAACATACCTTGTAGTAGGAGGTGTAATATTAAAAGCTAAAAATCTATTCCAAAAGGGGTCATTTAGGGAAACAGGTTCTTTTCCAACGAATTTTAAGCAATATTCGTTAGTAGATAAATCCAAATTTCTGCTCACTGCCGTGCCCATTGTCGATGATTTATTTAGTCATAAGTCGGTACTTTTTTAAAATGTGACTAAAAACTCTAATCTTATTTATCTACGTGAAATAAAATTTCGATAACATCGTAGGCAAAATTTGCAAAACAAATGCACCTAACCTCAAAAGTCAAAAGACACGTCAATTAGATGTTGCCAAATTTCTTGGCATTTTTGTTTGTTTGTGGCGCTGCCCTGAGGCAAATTGCCAGCTTGATACGGGACGACTCCCAAATGGTTAATTATGTACTCCTGAAAGATCAGAATACTTGTCTTGGTTTCAAAGGAATCCTGCGAACTCGTAATATGTCCTCTATGATGTATTGACTACATGTGCATAGGTATACTGAATCGGCTTCAACCGATCGGATAAAACCTAGGAACATTTTTCGATCGGTCAATTTCGTACAAACCTTCGAAATCGACCAATTAGAATATGTTCCTAAGTCTATCCGATCGGTTAAATCGGATTCAGTATAGGAATATACACGTACTCATTGATAGTGAATTTTCTTTTGAGAAACTGATTTTTTTATTAATTACGGGATAGGCCAATATCGTGTTACATTTTTCTTTAAACAATTTTAGTTCCAATCCCATTTGAACGGAACTGGAAGGCATCAGAAAATGCCTCTTAATACATGTTGGCTGTGTACTAGATTTCATTGAAATATTTAGAATGGTATCACAGACTTTACTTAAGATACTAGAAAATAAAACACTTTGATAAAAAGTATATTTTTATTAACTGACTTGATATACAATGTATTTTATAAATACACATTTTTAAGAAAGATTACTTTGTTATTTGTATAGTCAAGTGATTATTTTTACCACAAAAACATGAAATTAATATCATAAAATATAATTTAAATGAAGTTAGATATAGGTAAATTACTTTTTAAAGTCAAACCCATTTAAAAATACAGGTCTAACAATATAAATAATTTAAGTATAAAAATAATCTACTCATTGTGTAGCATTCTTTAGATTTTGTGCAGCTATTCTAAGTAGGTTAATATAAAGTTGCGCTAACCACAACAAAAAGATAAATTCTAAACTTAATACCCTGAAACTTTTTCCCAAATTAAAAAATATACATATATTTTAAATTTTTATATCTAGGCTGTTAGCCTGTATACCTAATTTTTAAAATTGTAATTTATTACCTAATTTTTAAAATTGTAATTTATTATTTTTTTAAAGGTTTATTTACTTATCTACCTCTATTTTTTAGGTAATAACTTCTAATAGGATTTTTTTCAATGTTTTAATAATTTATCATTTTAGCTTATGAATTTAGAGGTAACTCATGAACTGGATGGCGTGAAAGAACATGAAAATAATACAAATGCATATGTGTATCAGAAATTATTAGGTGTTAATTGCATAGTAGTAAAATTACATTTTTTGATTTGGAAATATCTATAAAACTTATATTGAAGATACTATCTTAGATTTTTATAAAATTGCTTTAAAATATTTCCTTTCAAAAAATATGGTATGTTTATCAAATTTTGCTAACTAAAAAAAACGTTATCATGTCTTAATAAGCTTGGCATTTTATAACTTGGTTCATGTTCACAGAGAGACTGTTTATCAGATGAGACTTGAAAAATGGCAAAGATTTTTAAGACAAATTAAACTACACATGAAATGACATAATTCCGTAGCAACACACACTAGTGATTTATGTTACCATATTTTTCTATGATTTGAACAATTTCATTGTACTTAGGAAATTATTATTTCATTGTGACCATTTATTTTAAAAAGCACTAAATATTTTATTAATACAGGTGGTTTTAAAAAGAAACTCTTGCAAACAGATCACACTGAGACAGAGAATTACTATTTACAGTGATTCCTGTTACCATTACCTATAAGAATCTTATTCTTCCACGCCATTTAGTTTTAAAGCTAATAAATAGCAATTTTAGATACTACAGTAAGTCTAGCACTGTCCATAAATGTCTTTCCTCATAATTTAATTTGTAGTCCGGATCAGAAGATCCAGGACAAATATTTTTAATATTCATATTAAAGAAAGGAATAATATTAGTAAAACTATTAAAATGACCTACAGTAAAGAAGCCATATTTTTCAATTAATTAGGGAACAAATACAAAATGGTGTATCATTTACATTAACCAATATTTATAATATCTCCGACCGGCAGGAAATACCTTCAATGTGCATATTTTCTAAAAATGTTTTGCATTGCATAAAAACCAAGAATTTCAGGCCTAACAAAATATGAAGTTCAATTCTTAAATTTCTTTTGAATAACATTTCAGGTATTTTATTACCGACCATATTAGAATTATGAAGAATAAATCATAATAATTTAATTTTCTATTTTCCTCAAGTCTAGCGACAGTAGACACCGTCGCGACGTAACTTTGCTACAGAACCCTAGGCTAACGCATGTCGTTAGACATGTATAACCATTTATTTTACTATGCCTTATACTTTATGGGTAGGTAGTATTTGAAAGCAAGAATTTTACTCATAATTTGGTTACTTTACTGTATCATTCTAATAAAAAAATAAAGAGTAAACCATAGTTAAAAATTTAAAAATATATTACAAAACAATAAATTAAACTTTACAATTAATAGTAACATTAAAAACTAAGTGCATCACCCGATACACTCTCTACAGGTATATTCTAATCTAATCATATATTTACACAATTTGTTTTTTTTGCAAACCGAAAAGATCTGATAAAAAGTTTTATATATTTTTTTGTTCTACCTAATATTATTTTTCGTTATTTATAATCACAATAATAACACAATTTTAAATTTGGGGGCCTTCAAATATAATAAAGGTGTAACATTAAATCTTGTATTATTTTATTTTTAAGTCCCATTACACATGAGACGTACGAACGTCTCGCCTGCATGTGTAAGGTTACATTACTTTCAATGCATCATGCGTAGGGCGTTCGTAGGTCTCATGTGTAACGGGACTAAGCTGCCTATATATGGAGCGTCAAAATATCAGAAAAATGTAATATAAACGTCGTGCCAGTTAGATGCGTTCAACTGACTTTCAGTGTGTTGCTTAAATCCTAAAAATTTGTGTGATTGTCTAGCAAGTTTCTCAAACGCATATTGTTCTGTTGGAAAGAAATCGTTAATGCGTGATCCACCACGTCATTGAATATTATACGGTTTAAACCAGATTCTTATTAACAAATATTAGATTTAATTTAAAATGTATTATTTCCACTGCCAACCCCTCTTTTTGATCACTTTAGATTGCAACTGTTTTGACATTTCTAAATAGTTTTCTTTGTAATAATATATGAAACACAGAAAAACATAAGATTCTGAAATGTTAATTTGAGTAGAGAATATAAAAACAATTAAACCATAAAGACACTTGCCAAAAAATAGTAATCGTTAGACAAGGCCAAAAAATAGTATTTTTTTATTTTTGAAAAATATATCGAAAATATTGTTTAGGATGACAAAAAGAAAATATCGTAAAAATTTGGGCCCTTAATATTAATATTTAGAGGTCCCTCTCCTTTAATTTATATTTTTATTTGAACCTTTATTTTTGCGTCAAAGCTCCCTAACTATCAGGGAAAAAAAAGTTATGTGTACATATGTCTTTAGAGAATTAAACTGCCTACAAAAACGTCTTATTGAAATTAAACATTGATATATTTTTTAGATTTGCCTTTTTTATTCTGGAATTTTGTAACTAATGAATAAATAATTCTATAAAAAAAAAACAATATAAATTCTTAAAGGGAATTTAATGCTCTACAAAAAAGTCCCTTAACATTTTTAAAGAAAATCGTTCTTTTAAAAGATATTCACAATTTAAGTTAGAGAAAAATAAAATTACTGTTTTCTGTATTTTTAAACTAAGTTTTATCACTCATTGGAACAAATTAATATATGGCATCATCAAAAATCATAATTTAATCAATTTTTTCCTTTAAAATATCTAAATTTCCCAATATATCCAAACCTATTCTAGATTAATAGCTACTTGTTATACTAAAACGTAGATTTACCGTCTTAGAGTAAGTTAATCTGCGTTTTCGTATAAGAAATAGCTATTATGTTAAAATAGGTTTGGATATATTATGAAATTTTGATATTTTAAGCGATAACATTGATAAAATTATGATTTTTAATGATGTAATATATCAATTTGTTCAAATGAAATAGAAAAACTTGGTTTAAAAATGAAGAAAACAGTCATTAATATTTTTTTTAACTTAAATTGTAAATATCTTTTAAAAGAACGATTTTATTTAAAAACATTAAGGGACCTTTTTTGTACAGCATTAAATTCCCTTTAAGAATTTATATTGTTTTTTCTATAGAATTATTTTTTCATTAGTTACAAAATTCCAAAATAAAAAGGTAAATCTAAAAAATATATCAATGTTTGAAGCTTTTTGGCCCAGTCTAGTAATCATGATAACAAAAGTAACTAACCAATGGAGAAAAATTTTGTTTTATTTTTTTGCTTAATTTATTTTCAAATAAAAATAGCTATGTATATTGTAGGACTAACTTTAGAACGAAAACATGATATACGACAAAAACGAAGAGTTCTTGTGGGCAAGCGACCAATAGAAAATTCGTTAAAAATATAAAATGATTTCCCCGCACTCAAATTTTAAAACATTACCGTCAATTTAATTTTTGTAAAAATGTATTAATATTACCAAAAAAATACCGCTTATCTCTTATCAATTGAGTTTCTAATCATTTGCTTAGATACGTAATTCTATTTAATTAATACAAACTGCATTTAATTCCTAAAGTTCAAACGAAATTATAAATATTTTTGATAGACTCCAAAAAGGAATAGAGACTATAAGTAAGAGACGACGATACTTTTTGGAAGATCGGAGTTATCCGTAAGTTTTGCTGCTAAAATTAGAAAAGTTGGTTAGTTTTCGATAGTTGTGCGGCATATTTTAATACTTAAGTTTGTTATTTAATAATAGATATGTCAAAAGGATCCTAATTTATTAAAATAAAAAAACTGTCTGTTGCACCTTTTACTTATAAAATTCTTATTATAAATTAATATTTAATTTACAAATTATTTATAATTATTACCTTTAGGCATGGCTAGGTACTGTTTGATGGGAAATTTATTTATTTTTAAAGTTTATTTATTTATTTGCTTTGTTTAATCCCAATTTATGTATTATTAAACTGTTACAATTTATTGTAACAATATATTGTTACTAAAAAATGTTGATACAGTTTTCTTTTTAATATATCAAAGCACTAACAGACATTCTCAGATCGCACAGCTTTTATGAAACACTTGCTTTTTATGTTTCAAACAATCAAAAACCAAGTGCTTTTTTTTATTTTACCTCTTCTAATAACATAACAACATTAATTTTAATCAGAATACCCTACCAAAATTTCGTATCTATAATTTAAAAAAAATCTCCAATTAGTAAAAATCCAGCCACCTGAACTTCCCAAAATAATTAAAACGATATAAAAATGTACAACATATAAAATTAAGCCATTAATTTTGCATCATATAATGAACTAAAAATCAAGCTAGATTAAGAACAAAACTAAAACCTAGTATATCTTGATAATATTTTTAGTCTCATTTATAGATCAGATTTAAAAGCTTCATACCCTAATTCTGCATCATTTTTTCAATTCTCTTTGGATAAGTTTAAATAAACTCATTGACTATAACAGCTTTAACGCCCTCACCTTCAAAATTTATTCTATACAAAAACGTATCCTTGTCATTCTGTTTTTTTGTAAAACTAAACCCAATACAAGTCGTCTTTAATATATTTAAATCCAAAATATTCCTTTTTTTATTTTTTTATTTTAGCCCATTTTTTAATTAAAAAGTACATTTTTACATACTGTGAAACCAAAAATTATTTTATTTTCAGAATTTATAAACTTGCACCGTTTATGATTAGTCCAATTTGATTAGAAGACGAAAGCAAAAGCAATGTAATCAAAACTTACCGCATTGGTCCAAAAACTCAATATCTATGGTTACAAACACAGTTGGCCAATAAGGAGCTGTTTTCCTTCATTCGTTTTTGCTGACGTCATTCTCAAATAAATAATAAAACCGCCGCTAATATAAAGATAGATATTTTAGGTTTTACGCTAGAGTAACAATACTCAATTCAATATTATACACCTGGCTGCCCCCAAGAATAATTTTTTTCATAATATGTCTTTGTTTTCACTATATACAAAAAGAAAGCGATCCAAAACATCACTACATTAAGGATTTCAGTCTCTTGGATCAAACACACAACACAAATTCGTTATCCTCTTCTATCACACGTAAATACAAGCTGAACTTAATCAATTATACAACACAATGGATAATTTACACAAAATATACAAAGGAGCAAAAAAACAATAATCTTATGAAAATGATAACAAGAAAGTTATGATAACGCTAATGATATGTCATTTTCGTTTGGCAAAAAAAGATCAATTTAGCTTTTTAGATATTTGCGTTCTATGTGCGAACAATTCAATAGATATATGTTATATCTGATCCGATTTTGTCAAACGAATACGGCTTTGAGATGATTTAACGGTAAGGAATTACTCGATACCATATGTTCAAAAACTATTACAGCTTAATATGTTGGTAAATAAGTTTACGATAATTTACATATGTATAAAGAACCTCACTTTCTTAGTTTTCACTTATGAAGTGTATAAAGTAAGGCGTTTTATTCTTATCTAGGAACTAATTTGGGACTCCAAACAAAAAATTAAAATAAAATTTAGTAAAAGCTGAGAAAGTAAGGCTGAGCACCAAGTTGATGTTATCGAGTGACTCTTTTTCCCTAAGACACGTAAAAGCTACCAACCAAGCCTATAACAGTCCAAGTTGGCATGATCTAAATATAACTGATTTTCAAAATGAAAACTTTATTCGGCTCCGAAGCAACAAACTCTATAAAAATTTATTAAAAAAACTCGAGTTTCATCAATAAACGTTTAGAAAAGAGCCACCCCTTAACATTAATAACGTCATTTAAAATGCTTGTTATTTATACAGGGTCATCTAAATTAAGTGTAAGACATTAGTAACTTTGTTATTAGTAAAATGAAATTGTTTAAATTGACAAAGGAGTAGCATTTTTAATACTCTTTAAGATTACAATTTTACTCGTGTCGTCACGGAACACCCTTTATATTTTTTTACCATTCGAAAAATCTTCTAAAGAGCTTTAAAAAAATACCACATATATCCAATTTTTAATAGTTTCGGAAATACAGCCAACCTCCGGAGTTAGTAAATTTTGCATAAAGCTCTTTAAAAGATCTTTTGAGTGGCGATAAAACATACAGGGTGTTCCATTTAAAAAGATGCTATCTTATTGTCTAACTCCAAAGAGGATTCTGAATTGTTTTCCAATATTTAATTTTAAAGGGCTAAAAAATCCTACCAGTTTGGCAATTTAAAAAATATAGATATTTTGACTAATAAACTTACTAATGGCGGACACCTAATTTGAATGGCCCTGACAATTTAGAAAAATAACAAACTAAAATTTTACACTTCTTTTTCTCTCTAGTCACTACTAAAAACCTCTAACAAAAAAAAACTAAAATTCTATCAATTAAAAAATTATTCTTCATTCCTATTGCACAGTTTCATATGCCTTTAATATTCTAACCATTTTCTTTCTAGGTTATACCCGAGTGATGTTTGTTGCTTTACCTACGATGAGCCCTTGGTATACTTAGATTCGGCCAACCTGTGAAGGGACGATTCGCCATCACCCTGCGCCACCTGCAAAGCACCAAACACCTTAAAACCGATTTTTTAGGGTAATTAACAACATACTACAAAATTATTGGTTCTATATCTCATGTACAGGATGTTTTAGGTGGTATCACTATTGTTAACTCTGAACGGTATGAACTTTTTAGGATTATAGAAAAAGTTTTTATTTTTCTGGAAACTGGTGTATGTACGTTGTACGATACTAAAGAATCAGCAAAAAGTCTTTTAACTTAAATAATATTTTTATTATTTCCTTTCCCAATCACCTTTTCTATGCAATGAAAGTTTTTTAAGGACCTAGATTTCGGAGTGCATTTCTTAAAACTCATTTCTAAAACATGTATCACAATGCATACTTAAACAAGTATGATTTCTTAGCGTATTTTAGGAAGAAAAGTTCATATGAACATATGTCTTAAAGCTCTAAACTTTTAAGCTACAGAGTGTTAAAGTTTTAAGAAAAAAAATGGTTTTTTTTATCATAACTTTAAAACTGTTATAGATATTTTCATGAAACTTGGCAGAAACCTAATAATCACGAATATGAATTTTTTAACATAGAACATTTTTAAATATTTTCACTAGTGGCGTCTGTACGGGATAAATACTGAACATTAAAAACAATGTGGTACGCCATTGCTTTTTCCAAAAACAAAATTATTTTTAAAATTTCTATTTATTTTTAAAACAAATTTGACCTCTTGAGCTTTCTTTGTTGGATGGACCGTTTTCGCATAAAAAACTAAAAATAGGGCGCCAGCCTACTAGTTTAAATTAAATTTGCTATACCAAAAATGCATCAAAAGGTTTTTTTTCACTCGAAAACGGTCCATCCAACAAAGAAAGCTCAAGAGGTCAAATTTGTTTTAAAATAAATGGAAATTTTAAAAATATTTTTTGTTTTGAAAAAAGCAATAGTGTACCATAATTTTTTTTTTAATTTCCTGTATACATCCCGTACGAACGCCAACGGTAGAAATAATTAAAAAACTCCCACATCAAAATAAAAATTGTTAAAAAGTTGTAAAGTTATGATAAGAAAACGATATTTTTCTTAAAACTTTAACACTCTGTAGCTTAAAAGCTAAGATCTTTAGGACATATGTTCATATGAACTTTTTTGCCAAAATAAGCTAAGGAATTATACTCTGTATTTTTAGCCATCAATTAAATTACACCCTGTAATTTTCTTAAGAGGTATTAAATATAAAAAAGATGAAAATATTCTACAACAATGTGTATTACTATTTGTGATACAAAATCAAATAACTAGAAATAAAGGCCTAGAAATTGTTAAAACGAAAAAAAAATAGTATTTACTTTTTACCTATGGGGTAGGTAGTTTTGAAAATTTTAAACAATTTCATAATAAGAATAAAGATATATAAAATTTAGCAACAACAGGAACAAATAAATTCATATCCTTAAAAAAGGTACCTTTTTCGGAGATGACAATAATGGTACGAATTAAAACAAGCATCCTGCGGTATATTGAAAAAACACATGATTAATATTGTTTGTTTGTATTTAAAATATCTTTTTTGTCCTGAAACAAAGAGGATAAGATTTTTTAACTCGTTTTTTTATATATATTTAATAATTACTTTCTTTCAATTTCTTGTTTTATAACCTAAAGGCAATTTAGGAAACTGACAATAAATATTAAAAGATTGATAATATCTCTTCACTTTCTACAATTCGTGCGCATTCTATTTAAAATATTTAAATAAGAAATGTCAAGTATAGTAAAATTAATGTTAAAATTAAGCTATCCAATAATATTTTTAAGGTTAACCCTCCCGCAGCATTGCCGTAATAAAGTGCATTTTTTTAATTTAAAAAAAATACGCAAAAAGCAAATAACCGTTTTTATGACTAGACAAAAATAATGGTAATATTTTGATCCAATAACAAACTAGTCCTGTACTTTGATTTCCACTCGCTAGTCACATTATTTAAAAATGTAAAAATTCCCTCTAGACTAAACACTGTTGACTAAAATTATGTTCCGAGAGTTTATTTTTTTAAATTTAATTCCTTATTATTTAAAGTATATGAGTATAAGTACATCGTAATACTGAATCCGATTCAAACTATCGGATAAAACTTAGCAACGTGTTCGATTGGTCAATTTCAAACGTTACATTTGAAATCGACCAATTAGAACACGTTCCTAAGTTTTATCCGAACGGTTGAATCGGATTCAGTAAAACGATGTACAGGGTGTCTTATTTTTGTGTGTTTTACGGGTTTTCTCGCTTATGAGTGAAGTTACAAAGATGCGGTTTTCGCGACACCGTGCTACTTTTTGTCAAACGAAAGATGCCGCAAACAGATTTGTCCTAGCCCCTTAGTTTCTTCGCTAAGGGTGATTTTAAAATGTTGTATTTTCGGTTACCCCTCGTATCTCAGGTATCTGATAACTTATCGAAAAGATAAAAACGGGCCCTTATAGAACTTTTTACGCAGAATACAGTGGCGTACTTGAAATTTTTCTCGGATTTACTTTCTTTGAGATATTAGCCAAAGTTGCACTTTTTAAATGGAACACCCCGTATATTTTTCGTCATATTATTTTCCACACTGAGAGCTTTCTAAAAATATAATATAGTCGAAACTTATTTTTATAAACAGCATGAAAACATGCAATTATTTACTTTTTAAATATACTGAGGAGGTATGAAACAATTTGAGGAATTAAGAGAGGCCACGGAAAATGCCTATAGAGAGTTGCGAGCTTGCTTTCATAATTGAAAATGCTTTAAGAAGACTACAGACGCTATGCCAACAATGCATAAGACATCATGGTTACCAATTCGAACAGTATTTATAAAATTAGTAGTTAAGTTTGTCTTTTAAGGCTAAGAACATTTCTATCGTAAAATTGTTATTTTTATCCATTAGGTTGTCTTGTTAATAAATGTTTCTATTACTAGATTATTTTTTGGTGCGAGAAGGCATTTGACGTTGATTAATTTGACTGTCAATAATTTAAACCAAAGCCGCCTATGTTAGAAAGTAAATAATTGCATGTTTTCATGCTGTTTATAAAAATAAGTTTCGACTATATTATATTTTTAGAAAGCTCTCAGTGTGGCAAATAATATGACGAAAAAATACGGTATTCCATTTAAAAAGTGCAACTTTGGGTAATATCTCAAAGAAAGTAAATCCGAGAAAAATTTCAAGTACGCCACTGTACTCTGCGTAAAAAGTTTTATAAGGGCCCGTTTTTATCTTTTCGATAAGTTATCAGATACCTGAGATACAAGTGGTAACCGAAAATACAACATTTTTAAAATCACCCTATAGCGAAGAAACAAGGGGGTAGGACAAATCTGTTTGCGACATCTTTCGTTTGACAAAAAGTAGCACGGTGTCGCGAAAACCGCATCTTTGTAACTTCACTTATAAGCGAGAAACCCCGTAAACACAACACGAAAATAGGACACCCTGTATATGTACTGAATAAGTGAAAACACTCTTGAGAGGTCACATTTACTTATATAATCCCCTTAAGTTTAAAATATTGCATTGAAATACTGAAAGTAGTTAATAAAAATTTGAAGGGCGTAGAATACATTTTAATGCACAATCTTGTGAGAATCTAGCCTTGTTGATATTCTTATAAAATTTAGTTTATTTTAAATTACCATGCGATCTCTTCTAATTTACTTACCACTGATAACTCACGCCCCTTTCTCAAAATTAATATTCATTATGAATTTTGCCAAATATCTTGTCCCTAAAAACAGTATATTAAAGAGATATTTCTACAAATGTTTAAACTTTTATATGTAACGGATATTTTAATATGGGAAATTATTTTTAGATCTGGTCATTATCTTCCTATCTACATCAAAACTAATAAACAAGCTAGATTTTTAAAACAATTTGTCAAATTTAAAACTGTTGTCAGTATTTGGTAGAAGAGCTAGTTAAACCTTCAAGTAACGTTAGACGTGTAAGGCTGGAAATTTGTATAGTGATGAGTCATAGCATGCTAAGTACGCAAATCATCACCTGGCAGGCATCAGCTGTGCATATCATCACCCTGTATATTTTTGAAAGTTTTAAAAATAATAAAAACAAAAAAACTTGAAGCTGTAAGCTTGAAATTTTTTGGGATTTAGTTCATTCATAGTGAGGTTTGAAAAAAATTGACAGGCTTTTTCCATGAGAACAAGTACCAGCCAGGCGAACTGAAAGGTGTGGCTGATTTGGATGGCCATATTTCCAAATCTGATAGTTAGATGAACCTAATGTGGTGTTTTCTTAAAGCTCTTATAAAGATCGTTTAAATGGTGATACTGGTAATATACAGGGTGGAAAAAAGTGGCACCCTGTATGTTATATGACCAATAAAAAGATCTTAAAAGAGCTTTATGAAAATAAATACTACATTAGGTACATCTATCTTTCTTAGTTTTGGAAATATGGCCATCCAAATCAGCCACACTTTTCAGTTCGCCTGGCAGGTAGTTGTGCTCATCGAAAACGCCAGTTAATTTTTTTTCAAACCTTACTATGAATGAACTAAATCCCTTACAGCTTCAAGATATTTTGTTTTTATTATTATTTTTTTAATTTTCAAAAATATACAAGGTAATTATGTGCACGGCTGATGCCTGCTGGGTGATGATTTTCGTACTTAGCATGCTATGACTCATCACTATACAAATATTTAGCCTTACAGGTCTAACGTTACTCAAAGGGTTCACTAGCTCTGGAACTATTATACATAACCAATAAAACTTGCCAACTTTAATAAGGTTTTGCATTATTCTTGAATAGAACAAATGTTTATTATTGTTTAAATATGCATCAATACTTGACGAGAGCCGCATTTTGGTTAAAGTAATCTAGAATACCAAAAATAAGCCAAGTTGGTCTTGTGTACCTCTAACTTACAGAATCAGAATTATGTTGGTTTCGATAAACATAGATGGAATGCAAGTAGATTACATTAAAAATCAAGTAAAATATTCTTTTAATATTAAAAATTTAATTTAATTTTTCGGTAAGTTAAATTTATAAGTAAGACTACAAGTATAAACATTAATAAAACAGTTAGCACTTGAGGATGACTTAATGCACATTCTTTAAGTATTCCTAATTAAATAATCTTTTATCGAATGCAATATAATATAAAAATCTTATCCACTTTGTTTGTAAGGTCATAAAAATCAACAAAATGACGAACCAACTTTTTGTAGTATATGAATCAAAATATAAATTTAAAATTAGAAGGTTAAATATGTATTAGTGTTTAATTTTAAAATAAATATTACATGCTTGTTGTATTTTTATTTAGAAACCCTATACAAATAATAAGATAAAGTCTTCTGACTTTATCTTATTATACAGTCAGCAGAAAAATTGCAATATATGCAATTTTTGTTAAAATAAACAATTATGAGAATAATTAATAACCTTAAGATATGTATCTATACTTCAGCTTATAACTTATAAAATGACGTGGCTTTGAGATCTCCCTGTAACCTCAAAATTACAATCAACAGAAATAAATTGCTTTAGAGGCTACACAAAGATATATTTATTATTTCAGTTAGTCTAAAAAATTTGTTTCTAACTACAGACCACCTTTCACTGGATTATACTCTTGGTACCGAATACAGGTGTAGAAACGAACTCACCGACCATGGGGAATTAAAAGCATAGGAAATATTCGAGGTGGGGTGCGAGTTGCTCGTGTCGCCCTCTGATGAAAGGCGAAAGCGGTGTACCAGCAGCGTCTGATCTCGTTTTGCTCGAATTAGCCCGCCCCTTGCAGCGGTGAATTGTGGGAGAGTACATAGCAGATTGGTGGAAGGGATTAAATGCACGTATTTGCTATGGTCGGCGGTTTGGTTTCCAAACCAAAATAACTTAAATAATGCATTATATCATGCCATGCACTATGATACAAAAAGAACATTAAACATGGGAAAATAAGCTACGAAATTAATACAAAAATAAACTTTATTTATGTAAAAATGGTAACCTAACAATAATCATAATAAGATGACAATTTAAGTAAATATTAAAAAGCTACAATAAAAAAACCTTATGTTTAAACATCTGCATGTTAAAAGCAAGCAGTAAATTAGTCATTAAATTGTCTTAAAGGAGGACTTATTTTAAGTTGTAGTCATTAAAACGGACTATTAAGGTATGATTCCGAGCACCGCAGCAGACTGTTAACCGCTGACGCAAACGCCAGAGCCATTCACCTTACCAGCAACGCTACTTGCGAAAGCGAAATAAGTATAAGGTTCTGGCGTTTGCATCGGCGGTTAGCAGTCTGCCGCAATGCGCGGAAACATACCTTTAGCGACATTTTTTTGCAAACCGAATTTAAAAACGCAAAAATGAATTATATAATGACGTATAAGTAAATATAGATTTTCTGGAGTAAACATAAACATGGATTTTAATTTGGAAACTTGGGAAGCAACTGACAGAAGTGACTGTATCGGGTATGGACTTAGTGATATAAAAATCATCATAAGCAAAAAAATAACAGCACGGTAACGCTGTTTACATAAGAAAAATAACGTAAAAAACTTTATATATATGCTAAGTTAAAATATGACTACAACTTTACAGTATATCATTGCTAGCAGCGGCTATAAGCAAAAAATTAAATATAAAAAATCCTTAATTAGTACAAGTAAAAAATGCCTCATTATTAAAATTTTGTTTTTAAGCCATAAAAATGGTTAAATACAAATAAATTGCCCAATTTTATATAAATAGGTAATAAAACTTAACAAAATCTATAAGGAATGTAAAGCTCAAGTTGTAACATATTTTAAAATACCATAATCTATCGATAAGTTAAAAGGTTGGTTTAATAAACTAAACGTTTAAAAGTGGTTGCTTTGGTAAGTTTATGCAAAGCAACTTTAAGTTAAATTAACATTTATTTTGATTTAAATTTAAATTAAATAATTTGGTTGGCCCTGAAATTTAAATATACAGGGTGTCCCAACTCTATTTATACTAAAGTGACCACATTTTCAAACTTAGAAATCGGGACATAAGAAAGTCCTTAACTCCGCAACCAGTCCCACCGCAAATTGGGACTTTTTTAAAAATCGGGACATCGATTTCTTTAATCGTAGGGACGCGGACATTCCTTCAAAAAGCGGGACTGTCACGCTAAAATCGGGACGTGTGGTCACTTTAATTTATACACTAAATAACTTCGCCTCTGTACAAGACACAAAAAGAAACTTGAATTAAAAAATGTTTGTTTGAACACACTTATTTTATTAACAGCGTTAAAAATAAACAAGGTGGCTCAAAAACAAAATTTTTATTGTCAATAAGTGTCCATAAATTATGTGAGACATTTAGGGTGGGGGGTCTGTGGGAATATCACGTAATTTTTGTGGGGAGGTAGAAACAGGAAAGAATTAACGAATTTTGGGGCAGGCCTCTCCAGGAACATGTGATGAAGTGTTACTTTTTGGATGGAGATAATTTTTTTGCTCCTCAAAAATTTTTGGTTTTTGGTGACAAAATTAATATTGGTTTCAGAAATGGTGACTTTCTGCATTCACATAAATCTCACGTGAAATAGTGAAGGGGGAGGGGGTTGAAGAAAATCTTACCTACTCTCACTGAGAGGGGAGGGGGTCCAAAATTTGGAAAAAACACCTCACGTAATTTATGGACGATCCCCAAGAATTCCCTTTATATTTTGACAATTTTTTACTCTTTAACAAATTTTACATCAAAAATGTATAATACATCATACGTCAACTATCGCTGGTTTATGAGATATCAACTGCATGTTGATTCATTCATTCATTCATTAACGGTAAAAAGAAAAGAGGAAAAAATATTTTTATTCTAATTACTTTTAAATAATTCCATCACTGGTAGAGTGACAAACAATATGATACCATGTAATTAATTACCCTTCATTGCAAGAACTACTAGCTTAAGAGCCAGTGGATGGCAGACCGTCTGTATTTTACCAAAATTTTGCTCAATGACTCTCCCATACCTACCTTACCTAAAATGGGGCCTCACTAAGCCGAGCGAAGGTAGCTAAGATGCCACTCACAAGGCCGCCAAGAGCCGTGCCGCGCCCCGATACAAGTAAAAGTTACGGGATCCCCTTAATTAACCAAAATAAAATTTTACCCTAAAAAAGTTGAAAAGCAAAAAAAAGGGATTCACTTCCTCGAAACTAATATTGCTACCATTAAACTATCTCTTTTATTTTTAGTTTCTTATTGTATTTTGTCCAAAGGCAAAGTTATTTTGTGTATGAATAGAGTTGGGACACCCTGTATAGGCTGCCAAAGGTTTTGTTTTGTATTGTTTGCATATTTTCAATTTTATTTTAACTTTAAGATAATAAAAGTTGGTGAAGTAGTATAAAGTAGAGTAGCTGTGTAATTTATGGCAACAAAAGTCACAAATAATATGACTCACGTTAAGCCCTCGATGGATGACCCTTTATTAGATATTCATTTTGTTTTACATGACAGTAAATATAAGTAACGCTTCTCTAAAAGAATACTATTAAAATACAAGAGTTCAAAATATGTCTTATCAGGATATATGTAGTTGATAAAAAACTTACAGCAAAACTTTATAAGATTTTTTATATTTACTCCTAGAATTTAGAAAGTATACCTAATTCGTAAATAGCAATAGATTACGCTTTTCAAAATGTCACCTTAACATCCAGTTACTGACTACAACCATATACAATATAATTAATAATTTTATAAAATTTTAAATGAATTAACAATAAATAAGAATTTCCTAATATACATAATATAACTAAATAAATCTTTTTTAAATAATATTTATCTCCTGTTTATGTAAAGGTAAACATTAACGACTAGTTTGATAAATAATTTCATATTAGTTCTGGCACAATATTGCAATCATCTACAGGTCGATGAGAACACTCAGGCAGGCATATTCAAGTCGTGATACTACTTAGGTTTGGTGTCTAAATATTGTGAAGAGTAAGAGTCCGTGAGCGGCAGACCGTTATTTTGTTAAAGCCGAAAATTTCTCAGCGCGCCTGTCCCCAACATAGGTAGAAGGATGGGAGACTATGAAGTTTGACTCATAGTTTGCTTTGGCAGGTACCAGGTACCAAGGTTAATGAATTGAAACTCCTTAACTTTCGTCAGTTTGTAAAAGCTAAATTTTATATATTACTTAGGTACCTAGTAGATGATATTTCCTCATTCACCAGAGAGTTTTGACCATTCTAACCCCTTGGCAAACAAACATTTTGGGTTGACCCCATGGTCCGAGGAAATACAATATTTCTGTTATTGAACAAGATATGACAAAAATTCTTATACAATAGTTGTAGAGTCTCCAAATAGGCATGTCTTAAAAATATTTTGATGTATATAGAGTACAAAACAATTTAAAAAAATAGCAATAACTTTTTTGGGACATTCTGTATGAATCGAAATATTTTTAGGATTTGACTATTTCAAAACCCTACAGCTCTTATATAAGACTTTTTGTCATATCTTGTTAAATAACAGACCATTGTGCCCCCTCGAAATATTTGTTTGGCAATCGGTTGAAACTGTCTGGTGACTGAGGAAATATTTTCTAATAGGTACCCAAGTAACGAATATTATTCAGCTTTTACAAAATGACGAAAGTTTATTTTCAATTCATTCACATTAACCATCAGTACCTGCCAAAACCACTATGAGTCAAACTCATAGTCTCCCATCGCTTCTACCTATGTTGAAAGCAGGCGCTTGAAAAAGCTTTCAGGTTTTACAAAATAACGAAGGTCTGCTACTCACTCAATCATCGGCCATTTTATTATCATAGTAAGAAAAGCAGAAAAAACTGACTTCTTTTTTTAATTACGGCTGAATTAATTAACTAATTAAATATAAAATGAAAAACAAAAAAAAAAAACAAATTATATAGAGGAACAGAAGAAGAGTAATATTTGTTTTGACATTAGTATTAAATATTATACATAAAATAGGTTAAGTATTGACTACAAAAGTTAAAAACACTTTTGTGCCGTTGAACCAAAAATAAACATTTTTCCAATGTTTTCGTTTACTTTGGATAGTAAACAGAGTATATTCATTTTTGGACATTTCTTAAAAAAATTAAACTTTACGTACTGATAAATAGAACCACAACCTGAATAACCTCGAAAATCCTGTATGTTTCTTACTATTAACCTGCTAAGCTCTGAAAAATAACTATGCATAAAAATAATAAATAAAAAAACATGCGGCAATATAAACTAACAAACACCTAATGCCCCAAAATAAAATTGCTTTGATTGGTTGTATTTGTATGTTCTGTGTTTCGTAAGGTTTGCAAAATAAATAAATAACGGCAATAGATAAAGGTCCGGGCGTCCGGAAATTAAAATAACATATTTTGGGATACATTTTTTACCAGAAAGTAATGTTTTTGAAGCGAAGAGAAAGAAGAGAGAAGTAATGTTACAAGAGTTTCCGAACAATATAAAAAAGTGAACCATGAAAATCGATTACTCGGAGCAAGTAAAATATTTTTAACACTAGTTTAATTTACTCCTCCAAGACCTACCACAAAATTAGAAATTGTTAAAAAAATATATATTAGATAACTTAAAGTGTGATGTGGTCATGATCAAATTTAAAATGGGGTATACCTATTGAGATCAATTGTAGGCCTTATAAACACACACCATGTACTTTGTGTATAGAAAAAGTCTGTTATTATAGGTACAGTTTATATGTAAATAAAAGTCTCGGTATTCTTAAGTATTTTTGGGTATGCATCTTTACTACTTGATATATAAAATATATGAGTTACTTATCTATTAGTCTTTTACTCTTCAAATACCTTTCAAGTTATATTTAGTAAAGTGAAAGTATCAGGACCTCTATACAGGGTGTTTTCTAACGACAAAACTTTAAGTTGTGACTTCTTACGTTATTTTATGAAGTTGCTTCCTTACTGAGATACAGGGCGGTAAAATTTAAGAAAAAAAATAGTTTTTTCCAAATATTTTTAATATGCTTAGGCCGATTGGGATAAAATTTGGTACATTTATTAAAGTAATAAGGCGCTTATTTAGCCCTAACCAGATTGATCTTATTGGGTCCAGTGGCGTCTCAGTGGGCACCGCAAATTATATTATTGAGAAAAAAATACGCCACTGACTTTTTTGACGTTTTTATATTTTTTCTTTATTAATTAATTAATAAAAAAACTAATGTACTGAATTTTATCCAAATCGGCCTAAGCATATCAAAAATATTTAGAAAAAACTAATTTCTTCCTTAAATTTTAACGCCCCGTATCTCTTCTATCTATCTTAACTTTGGACATATGTTTACGTAGGAACTTTTTTCATAAAACAACATTAGGATCACACTTTAAAGTTTCGTACCGTTATTAGAAAACACCCTGTATTTAGGCCTTTAAACGACAAAATTAATATTACATCAAAAAGCAACTTAAAAAACAAGAAAGAACCCGATAGTGTGGTAAAAATTGCCTTACTGTGAGACCAACAGAGACGTTGGATCCAAAACAGCTCTTCTTTTCACACCAAAACCTTTTTTTAGCCGTGTATGCAGTCAGTACGATCCGAACTATTAATCTGTATACTTGTATATCTGAATTAATAGAGGAATCTACTTTAACGGCATAGAAAGGATGACAGTCGACACAGCTTAACTATGTATTTAAAATACTATTGACTACTGATTGAAAATTTTAGTTTTGCAGCAAGCCAGGATCTCTCTATCACAAAAACATAAAAATACTCCGATAACTTTGGAATTGTTTGGGCAAAAATCTCGAAAGGAAATGCTCAAAACACCGTTTAGTAGCGATAAATGGGATAGAATAAAATAAACTAAACCAAAGAAGGGGATCTCAAAGTAGACACCCCGGTTAAGAGGGGTGCGCTTTATGGAATGTGATCTGCGGCGTAGGAAGCGCGATCTTACCTATGTAAATTTTGTTTGTCTGTGTCTTTAAAAGCTTTTGAAATACGCCTATCATACTTTTAAAAAAGACACCCTGTACTCTAGAAGTTCAAATGGTACTACCTTATTATTTAGAATCTCTATGGGTTACACTTAATGTAACTGATCATTAAAAACAATCTTTCAAGTTTAATTAGTACTAGTAGCCTAAAATGATGATCTAAGAAAAAAATTGCATAAATTATAAAGCCTTAATTTTCCAAGATTAAAAAATAAATTTATAATAGAAGCTCATATAGTTTCACTGCATTAATTAGTGATTGGGACTAAAAATAAAAGGTTACTAAAAATTAACTCTTACACAATTCATTTTTTTCCAGAACTAACAGTAATGATCACGATATAAAATACTATTTTTATCTGCAAACACACATAAAATATAGCAAATTTATCAGATTATGTTCAAAAAGTATTTTAGTTCAAAATATATACTGTGTTGAGATCTGAGAGTGGTCAAGGATAATTAAATTGCTAAATAGATATAATCCCAAAACACTGAACATCAGAAAGTGTTTCATATTTGAAGCTACATGCGACATCTAAACGCTATGCCGAGAATTAAAAGGTGATTTTACGCAGTTACCAATTTTTGTTAAAGAACGAGACACTAGACTTGCTTAACAAAAAAAATCCTAATTTGTTTTAATAGTTCAATTTTGGTTCTTGAACAAGCCTAGTGCCTTCTCGCGTTTATAAAAATATGGATATTTTCTGACTATTGTTTCACTTACTACTTTTATTAAACTATACCAAAAACATTTTCTTACTCTACAATAATAAATAAATTAACTACTAATAAAAAGGCTTTCACTAAATTAATTTAATTAATATGTACGTCTCTGACTTGGAGGTCTTAGATAATGTAAAAAAAATATTAAGATAACAAAATATATCTTAAGTTTAACACTGTCTAAAATCTCCGTGTCAGCGACTGAAGATAAACCGTCTATTTCATACTGATAAGCGGGATCTTAATCTAGACGTTATAATTTCCTAATCAGTTTTAAATTCTAATGTATCTACTCCGGAGGTGGTGGGGGTGGAACCTCACTAGGTGGCGCCTCCATAGGAAGGGGTGGTTGAGCTACAGTTCCAAATGTACCAATCGGTTGCTGGTACATTTCTGGATACATGTATCCACTATAATACCCTGGATACAAACCGAAAGTAGGCGGAGGTACACTCATGTTAGGCATAGTGGGAGGAGCAACCGAATAGGGATTGTAGGGCACCGTCGAATAGTGAATTTGACTTTCTTGGTTTGGCGGAGGCGGAGTATTAAATGTGTTCATTGATTGCGGGGGCGCTATATTATTTGTAGGCCCACGAGAAGAGTATCTTGGTGGGCCGTTCGGACCTCTGTGATTTTTTGATTGGAATGGGGTAGAAGTGTAAGGGGAGTAATCATAAGTTTCATAATTGCCACTATTTCTCTGCTGCTTTTGAAACTGGGGGTTGCTATTGCGCTTGTAAGAATTGTTAAGTATGTTATTGTGATTCACCAGTTTGTAGGGATTAGGGTTATGATAAGGGGGAGGTTTGCGATGTTCCACACTGCTATTCATGGGCTGGAAATGCCGAGATATATGTGAAGTATTATCCCCAATCTGCCATTGTACATTGACATTTTTTTGAGGATGCACAGGAGGTGAATTTCCTACATGTTTTGGCGGAGTAGCCATCCTCGATTGCGAATGTGTATTAGTGGAATATCCAGGAGGTGTATTACTCCTAGATTCTCTAGAAATATTAATAGTTTTAGCATATGGCGAGTCTGAAGTCTTATCCATAGGTAATTGTTTGGAAATGGAAATTTCAGGATCAAAAGATGAACTAGTACCTCCAGTAGAGTGACTTGGATCATGTGTGTTTTGCTCATGTGGTGGTGTGTTACTGGCAGAAATTGGTGATAGTGGCATAAGGCCAAGGTTTAATGAATCTAATTCATTAAAAGAGGAAATGGGTGAAATTGGGGATATTGGAGATAAAGGTGTTGGGGAAACCATTTCAACAGTGCTACTAACATATTTTGGTGTACTGGGCGGTTTAGAAGGTAACTCGTCATCTTCACCATCTTTCAATAATCTCTCATTATTATTTTCTTCAACGCTACTCGGTAAAATACTTTCTTCGTTGGAGTTTTTTTCACGAACAACAGTATTTTCAACAAGGTTACTAACAACTTGAGCATTACTACCAAAGCCCTCACTACTAGATGGCTGGTTTGTGCTTACCTTACTATATGAGTGTCTTCCATTTTGTTTCGAATCCCTGTGACTCGATTTGGATAACTTTGAAGGAGGCGTTGTATCGGTAGGTGATGAACGGTCCCTATCACGCTTACGACTCGAATTACTGCCGCCCAATGATATATCAATAGAGTTCAAGCTTCCGCTACTTGTGCTGCAATTTGTGATCATTTCTTTTGGTATTTTAATTTTTAGACCTAAAAAATGAATGTCATCAATACAATTGGTCAGAAACATTTGTTTTACACTTAAAAGTCTTGTCTTTGCTAAGAATAATTTTTGTTTATGTCATTAAAAGAATGGTGTTCTTATGAATGACTTGGCGTAAGGGAAATTTAAAATTCAGGTTTCATTAATTTTAATGATCTAATATCAAAGCAAATGGGTGTTTTTTTAACCTTTTTAAGTCTTAACATTCTAGAATTATCAAAAAGGTTATGACTTAATTCGGTGGTCGGTCTAGCGCCTTTTAAGTTAAATAAATAAATAAATAAATAAATAAAAATGCTGACAAAAAAATGTTTTAATATTAACATGTATTTGGCAAAAAATAAGAATGATATTATGATTATTTTATTTATTTAGCTAAAGGGGGAAGTAAGGTTTTAAAATTTTCTTTTAATTTTTTAAAATAAATTTTCTAAATGAAGAAGGAAAATTCACAAAAATTCAGCGGTTTCAGTACCCACGCCACATCCATGACAGTTGTAACGTTTTTTTCAAAATTTTTTAGAGCTTTTCCCACAACTTACGTTTTCAGGTGGCCATCATAACTTCAAAACTATTGCACCGATCCTTTTAAAATTGTTACCACTATTTTTTAACAAAATATTTTGCAAATTTAATTAAACATGCATTTTCAAAAATAATAAACATAGATATAGAATTAACAAGACAACAAAAACTTATTCTCCCTTATTCTATGAGTAGTTTATTGATAAGAAATACAAAGACGAGAACATCTTTATTATGACTATTTTTTTTAATATTTAAGAGCAATATTAGAGGAAAAGCTTTATTCACAACAATTTAATTTATCAAATTATCATGATTATTATCAGTAAAATATACTAAATAAAGAAAAACTAACAAAAAACGTAGCAATAGGGTTTGTCTGACTGGTAATTCCTCTTACAGAAATTTCTTATTTTTTGGGCTTTGGAAATATACCCAGACTATTTGCAAGATTTTTCTGTAGGCAAGTTAAACCTTTTTTACTACTGGATATCTTTATATTGCTTTTAAAACAGAAACCTATAATGACTTTTTTTTTTTAAAATCTATTATTGAAGTTTTTTAATGTTTAAAATTATTTTCTATTCGATACACTAGGAAGTAGTAAGGGAATACAACATTTCAGCAAGTTAACACTGTTAATTTTAACATATAAATTAATAAACTACTTACCTCCAGAACTTGGCTGTGGCAAAGGATCAACAATACCCTCAGTCTTAATTTTATCTTTAGGAATTTTAATCTTAAGTCCCTCATTCAATGGATGAATTTTATCCCTTTGAATTTTAATTTTAATAGGTTCACTCATCGAAGGCCGACTTTCCACAACAACCTCTTTCCTTTCTTTATGCTTATGCTTCTCCCTATCTTTATCTTTGTGCTTTTTCTTCTTTTCTTTTTCCTCCCGGTTCTTGTCTTTATCTCTATGCTTATGTTTTTCTTTCTTCTTTTTACTTTTATGATGGTGGTGCTCTCTTTCTTTATGTTCTGGTGGAGGAACTATACTACTTTGACTACTAGGTTCAACAGGTTCAGTTTTAATTGAGGTATTAGCGACACTAGATAGGTGAGATGTGGAAGCTGCTTCTTTTAGAAGATTGCTGATAAGTGTAGGGTTAGTTTCAAGGCCATTAACAATTGTACTTTGTGAGCTATCTCTAGTAGGACTAAGACGTTCAGTTTTAACTTCCACTTTGAGGATTGTATCAGGATTCTTTTGCATATGAGCCATACCTATTGTACTATCACGCATCAGATTTTCAAAGCCCTCCACTTGATCAATCTTTTTCATTGTAGGTCGCAATTCAGGCTCAGAACTGCTGGAATAATTTCTATTTCTCATGCTTGGCACACTGGGAGGAGAGTTAATTGGAGATAAGGCTGCCAGATTAGTAAGGGACATAGTTTTTGTTAGAGGTTCAGTTTTTATTTCTTGTTTTATCTGAGGCGGGGTTTTTCAGGTGAGAATAAACTAGGTCGCTTAATAAAAGCTGGCGTAGGAATCTCCTCCTTAACGGAGATAGGTTCAGTCTTAACCTTAACTTCAGCTTCCTGAGGAGGTGGTTTATTGTAAGATCCATTCGTATTTCCATTATACTGCGCTTTAGGAGGCGCACTAGCCTGACTACTACTTGTTTTTGGGACGGACTTATTATCTAAACTAAAAGGCGATTTAACTTTTTGCGAGGTAGAACTTGAAGATTTTAGATAAGCACTATTTTTATCAAAACTAGAACTTAAATGTTTTTTAATATTGTCAGTTTCAGATTTGATCTGAGGCTTTTGCTCCTCATACCTGCGCATTATGTCTTGTTTAGACGCGGATTTAGACGGGTCGATCCTAGACCTGCTAGGGTCTATTCGTTGCTGTCGCACGTCAGAATAATTTGTTAAACTGTTCGGATCAGTCTGTACATTGGGTTTAAGTAACGGATCACGCTTCGGCACTTCTTTGTCACTACGCGCCGCGTATGGATCTTTTACATGTTCGCGACTAGGATCACGAATAGTAGGTATACCGAAAGGAGAATCTTTTGCAGCCTCCCTTAGTATATCTCTCGGTTCGGCTCTGGTAGTAGACGGGTACGGTTGACTACCCGACGGAGGCCTAGCATGAAGTTTCATTTTAGGATCTACAGGAGGTCGCTCTGGCCTATGATGATGTGACTGATGAGAAATGGATATTCCACTCATGTGTGCTATCCTCTCTTTCTCCTTTCTTTCTTTGTACTCCCGCTCCCTTTGTTCCTGGCTTCGGTGTCCAGTTGCGGACGCCTCGTGCGGCCTTGACCTATGTTTGTGAGGATCTTCACCTAAAAACCCACGATTTAGACATGGGTAACAAAATAAATAAAATTAAATAAGCACCTTTGAACTCCAAAGCTCTTTGTGAACCACCATCCTGCTTCCTTTCCTGTTCCTAAAAAGAGAAATAAAATATTGTAGAAGACACAAGGATAGAGAAAATATTAATACTTACAAATGGACTACTCGAACTCTCTTGTTTAGCCATAATTTTTTCTTTCAGCCTTGAAGGACAGTTCTCAAATATTACTAAAAATTCACTAGTCAGCTGTTGTAAAAGCTCAGCCGTTACCGTTGGGTCAACATAAGTGTACCACTCCTTCTTTTCATTTGATAATGGTATCTCCCAATTCGACCATTTACAAGCCAATAATATACAAAAACATGCAACTACAGTAGGCTTGTACTGGATACACATTGTTGTAAGATGTAAACTAGAAAAAAAAATTAATTAACTTTATAACTTTGACTTTTTTATAGTTAATTTTGTTTTCTGGGAATATAAATTTAATAATAATATAATAAAATAATTTAACAAATTATTTTTTTTGTCATATGCATGGTGTTCATAAACTTTATGTTCATAATGAAGGGTGTAATTTTTTTAGAAGATTTTAAACCTTCTTTAACATAAACATAAGGTTTAGGAACAGCCTACTTTATTATCCCCATAAGGATCTTGTGAATATTCCCATAGGAAGCTCAGTCAGTGTAATTCGCAAAGTGCGTAACTCCATTTTTAGAAATTTTAGAGAAGCATTTTTTAAAGCAAAATTTAACAGTGATGTGTGGGAGCATATAGTAAAATAATAATTTAATATGAAAGAATATAATATTTTCTTTCATATTAAATAATCTTTTTATTATATGCTACCCAACATCACTGTAAAATTCTACTTTAAAAATTGCTTCTCTAAAATTTCTAAAAATGGAGTTACGCACTTTGCGAAATACACTGATGTTATGTTCTCATATGTCAGTTTTTTGATGGTTAGTTCTGGTTACACTTAAAATGTATTAACAAAACGAGCTATTAGTAGTACACTAAATAAAACCATGAATAATTTTTCGATTATTTTCCCTCTTACCATATTTATTAAGGCAAAATTAAAAATAGACATGTTAGTTTTGAAGGGAATGTAAGTAAAAATATACCCATAACTCTATAAGATACAGGTTCACGCAAAACTTACCTATTACTAGCCATAAAATAGGAAGTTTGCGCTAAATCCTTACTAGCTCTCACTAAATGACAACATCTAACAACGTAAGTATGTGGGTGATCTATGGCAACATCAAAACCCAGAGTCTGAAGTAAAACATTCTCGTTGAAGACCAAATCTTGTGATTGGGCAATATATCTAAAAAAATAAAATTTCTAATAAAAAGTTTAAGTCCATATGTAAATTTAGGACACTATAATACACTGAGGATATTAAAAAGTTTCCTTCACTTTATCTTTTGAATGGGACAAGATATTCTATTTTTTGTTCTTGGATCTAGTCTCTTCAGGTCCAATTCGCCAGCTCTTCCCCTTCCGGACTATACTTTCCAGGGCTTCGTCGGCGGAAAATCTGGATAATCGAGCTCGTAGCTCCCAGAAATTCCAAAAAAAAGATAATTCTATAAATCGATGCAATTTATAAATTGACAGCTGTCAACCCAAAAACTGCTACTAGTATTACGTAAAACCTTCACTGTCACTACTGGCGGTTCCCATGGCACGCCCATCTTTTCCCACCATTTGAGAAATACCTTGTTCACTACCAAACAGGATACCATCAGCTTATAGGATACTTCGCTCACATCGCTTAGCTCCAGAAGAAAGATGCCGTCAATTTAGCGTAAATCTTTACTCGATCCCTGAACGTAAAAACGCCCGTACAGTTCCCCTAACCGCCACACCGGGAAAAATTTTGTAATTATCTACGCGACGTCCGCACTGTTCGAAGGTCGAACAAAGAGTCCCATTATACACACACAAGATATCAAACTCGGGTAAAATTTGGGTAAAAGGGTGTCACTTAGACTACTCTTTGGCATAAGAATAATTTCGGTCATGTGGCCTAGTGCCAAGGGGGCACTTGGAACTTTTTTCAAATAGAAAGACGGGTTATGTATTACCTTAAGGGCCCTTTAATTCTCTACTCAACGCCACTTAGAACCGTTTGAAATTTGGCCTAAATACCGTACCGGTACGGTTTTAATAAAATTGACTTGTAAGTCTAGAACGGCTAGGCCGTTTTTCAAAAGCAAAGTGGCGTTAATTAGGGAACTTTTAAAAACCGCAACGTATGTAAAAATTAAATTTAAACTTCAAACGCTTGTAACTCTAGAACGACTAAACAGATTTTTAAAAATAAAACGGCGATGAGTAGAGAATCGAAAGGACTTTAAAACAAGGTGCTACATGACCCCTCTTTCCATTTGAAAAAAAAGTGCCCCCTGGCACTAGGCAACGTGACCAAAATTATTTTTTATGTCAAAGGGTAGTTTAAATGACACCCAATTTTTACCTAATCTCAATATCTTGTCCCATTCAAAAGATAAAGTGGGGAGAACTCCTTTAATATCCTCACTGTATAACCAAGACCTACATTCCCACCTTAAAAAGTCAATCAAGGGGGTAACCAATATTAGATCGTTATATTTTATAAAAAATAAACACAAAACCCAAACATTGAATGTAATGCATTCTTTATTAAATTTGAACACTTTTATGGATGTAGTCAAGGCCTAAAAAGTGATTTATTTGAAATCTGAAATCAGCGCTGAAAAATACAACTACATATTTAGACATTTATCTCACTGTTGTATTAAAAAGTATAAATAAGGATTATAAACTTTTAAACTAGGCTTCTTAATTATAATACAATAAAATATTTATTAAAAGAAAAAAGATTTTTTGGCAATCGCCTCTGCATGTTCGATAACCGAAAAATCGATTCTTACATTTGTCGCTTTATTTTCCGGTTTTAAGAACGGACAATCTGTTTGCTATCAGCTTTATATTAAAGCTTTTAATAATTGGGAATAAAATTATAATTACGTACTAGTACAAGTCTAAGATTAAATACCGAAAAGTGAAGCTAAGTCACAAAATATTGAAAAACTTAAAGAGTAAAAAGTGTTTATCATTTAAATATTAAGTCCCAATGTAGATTTTGGCCATGTTTGTTTTTTTTAAGTGAATTAGCCAATTTAGTAAAAATAACATTCTGTTAACAAAATTTGATACGCATGACGATGATCACCTGATACACGTCATGTGCAAGATCCTACCTTGCATTCGTTATATCATGCCTAGAGAAGACTTACCTTTCTGAATTAATATCAAAACTACTATCCTTAGGATTCTTGCAAAGATTGGCTACTCTTATCACATATTCTAATTTCCTCGGCTGCTCTTCGACCTTTGCAGCCAGGAATAGGGCTGCTGCTGCCATCTGGTGCCACGGAAAGTTGGTAAAGGAGTGAAAAACGTAGAAACGGTGCATGTATACAATTGCTGTGTTTATACATAGTTGAGATCTAAGCTATAGTTAAGGAAGTATTCGAGAAAATATTGTTTAAAAAAATTATTAGGATTAAAAATTAAACACTAGTAAAATAGGAAAATTATACCATATATAAAGAAGCATGCTGAATTAAAATAACAATTTTTGTATGGAAATAGATTACAAGGAACGCAGAGACAATGAACCTATATTGTAAATTCAACGGCACTGCTTTTGTTTAAATTTACTATATGACTTCAAATTTAAAATATCTTGATACATCCTAAAGAATTATTCAATCAAAAAATATGTGTAGTACGCTCCTGGTGCAATTTTACCCGAGACCGCACCTTTTAGTAATGGCTGCACTGCGCAGCAGCCAATAAGCGTACACGCATGGCTTCCTAATTTACCTTGACTTCTTATTCCTACGCAGATGCTCCAAATCTCAACACGCATTCAGTTTCTGTAACCCTCGTTTCGCACTAAGCCGGATTCGCCGAACAGAGTAAAAAAATATTTGTAACCTTTGAGTTTGCCGACTTTTCAGATTCTTAACGTGTGAAAGATCTCAAAAGACGTCAGCGTCGCCCGGCTCCCGCTAATGTAAAAACGTGGTAAGTCTGTTGTAGAATAATTCAATGGTATTGTACACTCTATACAAAAACATATTATTTTGAACACGTTGTACATTCGGTACAAAAAACTGTATTTCCTTATTCTTTTGTCCCAGGTACACTCTCGTACGTGGACATTCCAAGTGTTTATTTTTTAATATGACTTGGATATTCTTAGAACTTTTATTTACTCATAATTTAAAGTATTTTACTGTAAAACCTAGATATACAGAGTCTTTCAAAAAGTGTGCGTCATAAGGGAATCCTATTAATATTACATTTAAATAAAATTTTAGAACAGCATTAGTTCGTGCTTTAAATTCGATATGAAGCTAAAATAACCCCTGGTAAATATTGAAATTGTGTTTTTTAAAAATGTGACAAATTGGCAATGTTTGAACAAATAAAAAAAATGTAGGGTTTACGTAATTTTATATCCATGTACAAAGTCTAAGCCACCTACAATGTGGTTTATTCTTTGTTTCTCAATTTTGGTTAATTAGATTTATTTGTTACCTGGAATATACAAGTTACAAGATAAGAACCCAAGAACTTTTATTCTTAAAAAGTGGAAAATGAAAAAATGCTCTTTTGTTCTTAGCTTAGTTATAAGTTTATAAACAAGATTCATAGTAGGTAAATTTTTTCAAATAAAAACTTTTAGGATCTATAGTCTTTAGATAAAAAAATTATCAGTATAGTGATACCTCAATCCCATTTCTCAGATATAGTAAAATAGCAAAATTTTAGTGCTTTAAATTAAATATAAAAATTATAATAGTCCAATTGACTAAGTCCTCTTTTGAGAGTCACCAAATATATTTACATTTAGGAATTATCATTATTATACAGGGTTCTCCATGACAAGAATCCATTTTAATTGAAATATTTTTTTTCAGTTTACCAAACAAACTTTTTATTTTACTAAATTATAGCTAAGTATTTATATTCTGCCACCCAATTCTAACCATAACCAAGAGAGATAGAAAAAAACCTCTAGTATTAAAGTTTCATACTTTTTCATCTATTATCTTTTGAGCAGAACACAAGAACTAAATGAACCTCAAAAAGTTAAGAAAAATAAAGAGGAGAGAGATAAATAGTTTTCGAAATATGACAACCTAATTTTCTTTATCCCTACCTACCAACGGCTCTAAGCTGAGACTGTAGGTATAATGGAAATTACATTCGATTTGAATGGTCATATTTTTGAAACTCTTGAAGATAAATACATCAAATGTGGTATTTTTTTGTAAAGCTTTCTAAAATAGCTTTTTAATGGTGACATAATATACAGGGTATTCCATTTAAAAAAGTTTATACCTTCATTTTTCTTCTGTTTCTTGTTTCTTTTGTTATGCTCAAAAGATAGTAGATAAAAAGTATGAAACTTTTGTTCAAGACGTGTTTTCTATCATTTTTGGTTATAGATCAAAATGGGTGGCAAAATATAAATGAAAACAAAGAACATTTTTTTTTGTTTCGAGGAGATAATTTTCCCCGAGCCACCGCCACCGATATTGAAAACGGATCGATTATTATATGCAGCATAACCATGTTTAACTGAAAATATGCTACTATGCATGATAATGGCTAAAATATGCAAATGCATATAATCCGATCTCTATTTATCATCGTTATTAGACAGAGATATATAAAAAAAGTAATTAATGTCGGAAACATAAAAGTAATGATCGTCGGTTATGGAATATGCGATTTTATATCAAAAGGTTGGTTTTATTAGATAATTTAAAGCGTTCTATATTTTTAATATTAAAGTGCAATTACTTTTAGTTACACAGGGTGGCCCGAAAATAGCTCGCAGTATTTCCGAAGCGTATTTTCACATAAAAATTGGACAAAAAAACTTATAAACATGACCTAAAAATACACTCTAAATGAGCAGGAAGATGGATTTCTAGAGAACTTTTGCTTAGTAACTTTAAACCTATTTAAAAAAATGCATAATTTTTACAGTCATATGGTTGTATAGGTGAGTTTATTCAGTTAAATCAGTTATTTTGACGTTTAAACAATGTATTATATGTCAAAGTTGTCACCAATTATTACCGCGGTTATAATGGGTTGAACGCCTAAAATTGATAATTTAAAAGCATTTATTTTCGCGTCGTCATAAAGAGTGACGTAAATGACGAAATCGTGGTTTAAAATTATTTTAAAATCATTTACCGGGAAAATATGAACTAGGTATAAATTCAGTATTATCGTCCTTAGATATTACATATATTTTAATAATTTGTAAAGCGCTAATTTTATCAACTAAAAAAAAATAAAAGTTATCTTTAAATTTTAAAATAATTATTATTTAAAATATCGGAATTATTACCTTTTCGTAAAAATCTATAGCTGTCCCCGCTGCAATTTAATAATTACCAAAAAGGTTTACATAATAATATAAACCCAGGTTTGGCTTTAAGTCTTTATTCATTGCAATAATTACATGTTTTTAATTTTAAAAAAATTCCGGGTATTAACCCTTTAAGTTAATGCACTTTTTCCATGGTTACTGGGCGGGCAGCCACTTATACACAAACTCAGAAAATCATTATCTTTTTAAAATTTTGCCTCTTTTAACGGCCCAAAGAGAGGAAAATGAAGTGTTATAAAATCCAGACTATAATGTGGATATGGATGTTCCACTGCATTTCTTTCGTTCCTTCTTCCCAGAGATCATACAGGTTTACCTTTTTGATCAAATCGAACCAATAAAGAGTATTAATGATACGTCGTCCTTCAAAAATCCGGCATTATAAACCATGACTTTCCAAAGAGGGTGGTCATTACAGAAGATATGTTTGTTTTCTTTGGTTTGGCAAACTTGAATAAGCTTTAGACTTGATCTATTTGATTTTGGCGTTAACCAAGGTGTTTTTACAGGTGAATAATATATAAGCTTAGTTGAGATTTGTACACATCTCTGTTTCTATTCTAGTCAGCAATCTAAGTTCTCATCCTGCCCTTCACATTTTAAGGGCAAAAACTGTTTGGTTGGCAATAAGTAATTTTTAATATCTATTTGTTGTAAAAGTTTTTGGATGCCTTACATGCAGTAAATTTTCGACATTGGTATATACATTAAACATTATGTTTTTGTTAAGGTATAATCCTTAAACTGTGCTTAAAGTCTTTGCAAAAAATTAATTTCACTCGCAAGAAATCTAATTATTGCAGGTCCTACTTAAATTCGCCTCCTAATATTCTGGTTAATTTAATTTAAGTCTCCTTAACATTACTAAGCCAACATTTTTTAGCGAATGCAAATTATAGGCTTCACTCATCCTTTTAACACGCTTTTTTATTAACTTAAAGGTTGTAACTATCTATCTGTAACGGAATCTTTGAGCCTAATTTTAACCAACTTCCAGCTATCTGATTTCTTTGAAACTTTGCACACGTGTCAAGGGACCGATGAAGATGCAATAATTTAAAAACAGTATCCTGTTATCTTTTTGAATCGCCAGGAAAAATTCCATTATATTATAAAAACAACAACCTAGGATGCCATCTGTTGGCAACATTTCAAACTTTGCTATTAAATGAAGAAGACATTTTTTAGTTTTTACACAATTTGGTTAGTTGCACCATTGGTGTTCAATTTTTATGAACACAAAAATTAATAAGTTCTTTACACAATTGCTTAGTTGCACCATTGGTGTTCAATTTTAACAATAACAGTTAATAAATGCCGTTAACACGCTTTTTTATTAACTTGGGTTGTAACTATCTGGCTATGTAACGGAATCTTTGAGCCTAATTCTTCTAACCAACCTCCAGCTATTCGATTTCTTTGAAACTTTTGCACACGTATTAAGGAAACATGACAATACAATAATCTGCAAACAGTATCCCGTTATCTTTTTTGGATCGCCAGGAAAAAAAATTCCATTATATTATAAAACACCTAGGTTGCCATCTGTTGGCAACATTTCAAACTTTGCTATTAAATGAAGAAGAAATTTTTAGTGGGTTGCAATATATTGGCAACGGTCCAAACATTGCCTGATTGCCATCTGCCATAAAATTTCAAACTTTGCTACTTAATGAATAGAAGAAATTTTTTAGTGAGTTGCAATCTGTTGGAAAATTTAAAACTTGCCACTCTTGTTCATTAAAAATGTTTTCGCCATTTTGTCAAGAGTAGCAGAAACTAAAAAATGAAAATAATTGTATTAGTTTAAAAACTAAAACACGCTTTATATGCAACCGAACTAAAATTAGAAATAATTTTTCATTAAAAAATATTGTCATTTCATAGTAAAAAGCGGGGTGATAAATATTAAATGTTATAATTATTATATTTGCAACATCTGATGGAAAAGTTATGAAAAATAGTAAAATGCACCCCACGCTTTTACTATGAAATGACAATATTTTTTAATGAAAAATTATTTTCTAATTTTTAGCTGGTTGCATATAAAAGCGTGTTTTTTTTTAGTTTTTTTAAACTATTAATTATTTTCCATATAATAACTATGTACTAAGTCTTAGTCGTCTGTCCATTTTTGTTTTACAATCAACGATTAGTGCAAAATAAGCAAATAGCTATTAAAATGGCGATAAAAAGTTTTTCATGTATGTTTAACAGTACTAAAAACATGAGCGTAGATATTTTTCTTAATTAAAGCACAATAATTAGTTTTTACATGCTTATTCGTTGTATTGATAAATATACATACACAAGTTTTTTCTTAATAATTGAACGCCTATACATTTTGTTAAATTTTCACTCTATTGAAATCAAAGGGTAAACCACTGAGGAATTGTGGTGTACAAGCAAACGAAATTGAATGGAATTATGTGAAATTGGGACATGTAAAGTAAAATTGTGATAAAGTTATGTGGAATTGTTGTGAAATTGTGAGTAAATATGTGGAATCCTCGAATTATCTTGGTGTAGTCAGCGTTGTGAAATTTTTAATTTTACTTGTGATTTTAGTTATATGTGTTCGTACCTCCCTTTTGTTTAAGCATTTCTGTTGTTTTTTTAGGGAAGAACTTTTTATGGCTCTCCAATTATTTTTAATGAGAATAAACAAAACGGTGTACCTACCAATTTTGATGGTTTTTGCAATGAAAGGAAATTACTTACATGTTATCATATTATTTGCGGCGAAATAGTATTTTTTTAACAAAATCACCTTTACTTTTTACCGCTGGTGAGTATATCAACATGCTGTTAATATCCTAAAAACCCGCACTAACTGACGTATAGCGTATCATATATTTTTGATACAAAATTAAATAGTCAAAATTTAGAAAAATACACAGGGCGTTTCATTAAAAATAAAAACTAACTTAACAATAAAAACTTTGTTTTGAAGACACCTTGCATGTCAATAAAATAATAAGATTTGTGTTCCCAAACTTTTTTTAACATTTTTCATTTAGTACGGGGTTAAAGCTATTTCGTTTTAAAGAGTTCGAAGATCCAGCATAATAGAATACTTAAAATTATTCATCTAGGTGTCTTGATAATTACTTTTTGACGACATAAAAGAACTCTATTTTTTACAATTATGAAATTAATGTATGTAGGGCGCGTTGTAACGGGTCCCATCTTTATTATCAAAACAAATTTACATATTTATTTTTCAAAAATTTCTTGGATATTCTATGACAGGAAATGCGAGCCAATGGCACGCGACGCCCTAAAGAGCGCCATAAAAATCTTTTAGTGTCATCTTTCGTTTCATTAAAAAGTAGCAACGCTTCACGAAAACCGTAAGTCTCTATCTGTAACGATAACCTTGATTCGGACACCCAGACAGTGCCGGATCAAGCGTAAATCCGTGAAGCGATCGTTTCAGCGCAAAATTATTTTTTTGTTCAACCTATGCGTAAAAGGTTTTCATTAGATCAGTGGCGTGGCTACTATGAGGCTAGGCGGGACAGTGCCCCGGGGCCGCCAAGCTTAGGGAGGCCTCTTGGAGTTAAGAGGGGTCCCGGGCTTAATATTAAAATTTTGAAATCAAATGCGGCGAAGAATGAAGGTAAAGACCTTTTTTTTCTTTTTTTGCTCTCAAAATATTTTAGGGTGGTCAGTATATAATTTTTTTTTAAATAAAGCTGTTTTATGACATTGGGACCTACTTTAGTTTTTAGTCCCAGGGCACCTGCTGACCTAGCTACGCCACTGCTTTAGATCGATTCATTTAGTTTTATATAAAACTGTTCTTTCATAAAACCGATATCTACATCAGTATTACGTAAATATAGTAGCGTTTCCCATCTTAAAAATAACTAAACTAAAAACGTTTAAATTTAAGCATTACATGCTGTTACTAATAATGTAGTTTTGCTTTCTAAAATGTGCCACTGTCAATGTACAAGTTTTGCCTTAACAAGCTTTTATTTTAAGAGTTTTAAATTTTTATGTACAGTTTGTAGAGCTTGGTGAAGTGTTTTAAATTATGATGTATGACAAAAAATCAGTGGCGGTAATGAGCATACACACGGTCAGTCACGGCTTTCGATCCTAAATAAACTGAAAGGGGGTCCGCGACTAAGTGCCGAACGTGTGTATGCTGAACTGACGGCGCGTTTCAATGAAAATTGTTAGTATTGGTCTTACTCGCAGGCTTGCCTTCGTACCTACTTTCAGGTAGGATCTAAGGCAAGTCTCATCGTGAGTACGCATATTTACATATTTCATTCAAAATTGCAAATTCGTAAGAAATTCAACGGATTAGTACTTCTACTTTAAGGTGCTTTTGCCGTTATATTTTCATTTTGACGCGGCAAAAAAAATCGTAGCCTGACGAAATAAAACGTAAATACTGATTATCCATATACATTGACATCTCCTGCATCATCCGTTTTTATAAATAATTAAAAAAACTTTATTAGATTTTATTTTTTACTTTTAGTGGTGTGCTAACTATCCTATAAACCACTATCACATAAAATCCGTTTTTTAAGGATTATTATGTGACTTTTATTCTTTTAACTTTTGACAAAACTGCGTGAAAATTTTTCATACGCCGTGCCGTGAAAAGTTTTCACAAGCATATGACAAAACTAAATGACAAAATAAAATATCTTTGACTGGTTGACATGTGAAAAATGTTTACACGGTAGTATCATACATGATATAAAATTAGTCATTTTTAGATCCTGTTTGACATGCGTTTTTAGACACTTTTCATAGCAGTCGTAGAAAAAAGAGTTCTTTGTATTTTTACGATAATAAAAAAATAATGTTGCAGCATTGTGGAGTGTCCAATAATCTTTGATAATTATAGTTGTTTTTCTCGAAAACGCTTCAATATATTGATATCGCACAGAAGTACCTTTTTTTAGTTAGGGGTTTAAGCTATTCAAAAAGTACTATTTTCGTTCCTTTATTAAAAAGGATGTGAAAATAATTAGTACTAGTGTGTATGGGTTAGTCCGCCCCTGGCGACCTAATGAATGCAAATGTTTTACAAGGATACCATTTTAAGGAGTCCTTACTAATATTCATCATATTAAAAATGACTTCATTATACCAAGTATTGTAAAAGTTATTCAAGAAAAAACCGATTTTCAGCGGTGAAAAAAAAATTAATGGAACTTGTCATGTTATTTTAATGTGTTCTATATAAATCCGAGAGATTGCCTACATATCCTCGGACACCCTGTATAATACATCATGTATTTGGCGTATGTTTATCAAACATTCAATCAATCGTATATAAAAAAATGGGCTTCGCGAAACTCATGTTAAACCTTTTGACAAATTTTTAATTAAAATTTAACCTTTATATTAAAACTATTATGTTGCTAACAGAAGAAATTTCTTTTTTTTCATACTCAACCACGCGGGTTTATCCAACTTGGTAATCGTATTTTTATTTATTAATTTTAAGACAATCTAATTTGCTGTCGGTTCTGATTCGCCCAATTGAGCGTCAAGTTTTTAGCAATTGAGAGTAATCTGTAATTACAATTACGAGGTGTAGCTTTTTGAAAACTGGTAAGATTAGCGACATAAATAAAGAGTAATTAGTTGAAAGTTTGTAAAAACGTTGTCCACAGTTTTAACTAAAGGCACTAGCTAAACGGCCGCAGGCGGTTTTGCTCAATTATAAGAAGAAAACGTTACGGTTTTGTCTATTTGGGTATATAAAAATCGCCGAAAATGTAAATTAAATTTCATTACCGGCGGTTTTAATTATTTTATCGGTAGATGCCGCAGTCCGGCCGGCATTCAGCGTGGAAAAAACCTTAAAATTCTTAGGAAAAGAAAAAATAATTTATAAACACTGCTTATTTCTTTTAAGCATATTATCAAGATTTAAAAAAAATCAAGTTGCCTCATAGATACAGGGTTAAGAGTGTTGACACGTAAGCTACAGGTTCCAAGTTCAAATTCCGAATAGGTATCTAACTTTATTTTCTTTATACAGTGCTTGTCTAAATTCAGGACCCACCCTCCTAACTTTTGAATTGTTTGGTATTTTTTATGAAAATTTAAGGACTTTAATAAGACAACAATAACCAACTTTTTGACAGGAAATGACAGATATAAATGTCAAACTGACAGCTGGACGCCATTTTAAAAAGAAAAATTAAATGGAAAGGAGATCTTGTGGCACATCATTTTAAACCTCCTGACGAGTTCTCAACTCGTCAGAAGGTTTAAAATGATGTGCCATAAACCTATAATCCCATAATATAAAGTCAATACCATTACCTACTACAAAATGGCGGTACTTTAAAAATTACCTGAATGCCTCATTTAGACGGCCGTATTTCCGAATCTAATAAAGTTAGATACAAATATTGTGTTTTTTTAAGCTCTCTTAAGGATTTATGGTTATATTAATAATACTATACAGGGTAGGACAAAAAGTATGGATTTTTTAATGACGCACTCTGTATATTATATTACCATTAAAAGATATCTAAAAGACCTTCAAGAAAATACCACATAAGGTATTTCTACTTTTATTAGTTTTGGAGATATGGCCATCCACATCAGGTATTTAGGTAATTTTTAAAGTACCGCCATTTTTTGAGAGGTAAAGGTATTCACTTTATATTCTGGGATTATAAAGTACTTGTAAGGAGCTTTAAAATGATATGCCACAAGACATCCCTTTCCATTTATTTTTTTTTAAATGGCGCCCAGCTGTCAGTGTAACATTTGTCTGTTTTTCTTGTTTAAAATTTGGTCCATGTTGTTTTACTAAAGTCCTCAAATTTTCATGAAAAATTATCAAATAATTCAAAAGTTAGGGGGAGTCCTGACTTTAGACAAGCACTGTATATTTTTTTCTTAATAATTTTTTATACATTTTTATTTTTTATTAGTCATAGTTTAATTTTTAGACAAATAATTTTCCACTTTTAAAGAATTTTAAGTTATATCTAATTGCTGACTTTAATGCTGACGATGACGTCCTAATAAGTTATTCCTTCGCCTTTCCCGCCTGACAATATTTTTTTTTTGGTGTTGTAAAAAATATTGAGTTCATGTGACAAAATAGTTTTGAAATGTGCCTTTTTTAATTATGGGCCCTTGATAAAGTGGCAATCTAGCCACGAAACATTAGGATAAATACAATGATGGATTAACTTGCCTGTCCCCATGCCGCTATACTACTCCAATTTGTTTTTCCAAGAGGGGCTTTAAACTAAATTATAATATTAAACAATAACAAGAAAACTAAACGCTTACGGCCGGCACAGGAAAATAAATAATTATATTAAGGTTAAATTAACGTAAATTATTATTCGGTTTTTAATAGTTTTTATAAGCAAAACCGCCGGTAATAACAAATTAATTTACATTTTTGAAGGTTTTCATATACTTAAATAGATAAAACCGCTGGACGGCGGTTTTCTTCTTATAATTGAGCAAAAACGCCGGAGGACATTTAGCCAGTGCCGTTATTAAAACGGTACCTTTTTCACTAGCCAAGTGCTAAAAAAACGTATTATTTACAATGTCTACAAAAGAGAATACAAAAAATAGTTTATATGAACTTGGAGTATTCTTTTAACGCATTTTTTTCATATCCGGGTGATTTTCCATATTTTCCTGGACACCCTGTATATATAAAAAGAACAACAGGATAATAAAACACAACTTAATTTAATAAACTATTTTATTTTTTATTATATTTCTGGGTTGGTGTTCTAGTTTGTAGCAGGCTGATTCAAAAAAATGGAATCCAGCAGATTTTGTATATTATATAAAAACGCTCCCAAATATTTACCCAGATCTATGTATGTGTATGCAGATATATCTAGTATAAAGGTCGACTCTCACTATACTTCCCGTTTACCTTCCATATTCGTCACATACACCATGAGAAAGTTGTTATATAGTACATATATGATTTCAGAGTTATATTTTATGCAACGGAACGTGGCGGTCAACAGGACGTATAGTGAGAATCGATCTTAACTGTCAAAACATCTTAATTAAAAAATACCATAATTTAACTTGCACGAAAAACCTCAATTTTTAATTAGGAGTCATTTCAATCTATTCATAGTTTCGTTAATTTTAATTATTTATTTTTTAAACTTCAGTATATGTTTTTAAAATAAGACTGTTATCTTCATAAAAGTGAAGGTTTAAATCTTGGTAAATTTATTTACAGAGCAAACATTTTTATTTGCCGATCAATTATTTTTATTAATACCGCATTGGCAGAGTTCCAATATTACAAGACTTGGAATTGTTTTTTTTTAATCAGTAGAAAAGTGTCATTTCCATGCATTTGTTAAAAAAAATAGAATTTTAGGCTATTTTATCATTTAGTCATTTGTAATAAATTATTTTTTATAAATTTGACTTGTCACATTCATAGATAACTAATCTTCTCTAATCTCTAATTTTTATTTTGTAATTTGCAAACAAAAAATATTTTTCCTCTCCCCCAAGACTAAGTTTTAAAAGCAAATCCTCTATTTTTTTTTTTTTTTTGTTTATTGGATCATATTTTATCGATAAATCACAAATTTCGCAAAAATATCTGCCTTTTTTGATAATTAGAGGCATCTTGCATGAGAACCAAAATGTTTAATTTTCAGTAAACGAACCAACAACAACGAAAAGATCAAAAAGCAAAATCCAAGACGCCTAGATTAATCATCAGTTGTCGAAATATAGTGACTTTAGCCAGTCTTGCCATTTTTTTCCTGCTATACTGCCGTTCAACGGAAAAACACCGTATGTATATAGGCTTAATATACACTTACGGTTTTTACGTTGGACGGCAGTATATGCCCTTCCTCGCGCCCCCACCCCCGAACCGCCTAGAGTCAAGGTTTTGTCGCAACCCTTTCTAGAAATTAACTCGGTATTCTGAAGTTCATTAAATAGTACCTTGTTATCATTGATGAAAAAAAAAAATCAGTAAGTAAAAATGACCAGTGAAAACTAGCCTTTAACCCCTTTTCATTTTATTGTGTCATATTTAATAGACATTTAACAGCTTTATCTTAAAACTTCGTCTAAAACTTTGAAGGAATAATTTGCTTAAAATGATCTGATATTAAATAAAAGATCGCCGAGATATTTTCTGAGTTAGCTGTTAATGAAATATAGAAACGTTTTATAGCAAACGGGGCAAAAAATATAATATTGGAACTTAATCATTAAAATAATATGTTAGCCTAACATGCGCAGCATCAAGTGACGCAATTCTATCCCCGTATTTCCTCAGTTTGCGACTTTACAACGCCATTTTGCTTTTCACAATTTAGTTGGTTTTAAGTTATAAATAAATTCCCTCTAACCCATTGTGGAAAAAATACTGCAAAGGTATTTGGTTATTTTTTTAAACATCGATATTTTCTAACATTTTTATCAATATTTTTAGTTTCAAACTGTTTCTAATTCGTAAGTGAATAGAAGACAGTTTTCAAAATGGTTCGAGTGGTTGGTCATGGATATTTTGAAGCTAATGGATACAATAACATGCTGAAAAAGTTTTTAGAAATGTGTAATAAGGCTAAAGATGTACTTGTTCTATTAGGAAAGGCATATTTTATTTTAGTTCTACATACTATTAGAATAATAACTCTAAATGAACCCTTTGAAATTTATGAGCAAATAAATGGTAGAAAAGTCCTATTATTTAGGAACAATGGAGACCGGGACAATGAAGTGTCGGAACTTGAAAAGTCGCAAATCGAACTGAAAAAAGGCTTATTTACATTTTAGCAGGTTATAGCATAAGTTTTATTCGTTTAATACTGTGCAAACTGACAACATTTTTGATTTTACTTTATTTTAAGAGACCTTGATTAGTTTTATTATTAAATAGTGTTAAAAGAATCATACGACTTCTTTAAAAATTTAGTTTTTATATTATATTATGTACTAATCTATAACATAAAAGAACTGTAACAATTGTACATTTAGGAATAATTAAGTTTATACTGTTTTTAATAAAAAATTAAAAAATGTTTATTTTTCTTGAGGTAGAAATTATTAAACTTTTTAAAGAATTATAGGTATGATCATTACTTTACTTTTCCCCTTTATTTGCTACGTAATACAGGGTGCCTAGTAATTAATGATACACACAAAGACCACATAACCAAACTTATCCATATTTAGAAATGATAATGATACAGAGTGTCAAAGAAAACCTTTGTAATTTATTTCAATAATTTTTGATACAACATATTTCTAATATTGTAAAAATTCTCTGTATTTGGGGGTTTTCTGACATGAATAATTTAGATATAATGTTAATTTTTACATGTTGACTAGAGGGGTCATCTACCATGATTGTTCTAAAACGTATTAAGTTTTTTATATTACCCTATGTATCTACACTAAAAAGGTATAGTTTGTAAGAATTGATCCGAGTGACCCTTATCAAGATATTTGTGTTTAAGTTATTTAGTGGAACTATCTAAAATAATCAAATGATGTAGTTATTAGTTTTTTTAAATTGTATTATTAGTTTGACTAATTATATTTCTATAATAAATGTCAGATGTAAACCTACCTTAAAAGACATGGGAAAGTATACTGTTTTAATCATATACTATATAGAGGGTATCACAAAAAAGTTAAGATATTTTAAAAAAATTCAAGATAGTGTAGGTGGCGCCCTCTAATTAACATGTGAAAAATGGACATCATATCTGAATGTCATGTTGAAAAACCCCTAAATACCAAGTTTTATTATAATATGAAAACATATCAAAAATTATTAACATAAATTACAAATATTTTTTAATTTTGACACCTTGTATCTTCCTTATTATCAACTCTTGAATATATAGGTATGTTTAGTTAAATTTAATATTAGGTCACAAGGAATATGTGGTTTTTACTATGTTTGTTGATGATAAAACAAAAACTGATTCAAAACCCTAGCATACTTTGCCTGCCAATTACACATAATTTGTACTATGGGGGCTAAGAATACTGCTGTTCCCATAAAAATATTCCAGATGCAAAAAGGGCTTTGAGAGTAAATGCATATCTGGCTTTCAAAGAGGGCTGTTATGATACCCCTATTTGTAGGTTAAAGATTAATATACTAAATATTTGCTACTTATCATTTTTCTCTAAATGTTTAAGTTGAAAGTCTCAAATAATACCCAGCTTGTTATTAACATGTTTATTAACTAAAAAAGTTTTATTTTTAATTATACTTTTTATACCCCCAACACAGTGTTATCTATTTAACTGAATTGTGTAAATATTCAATAATCACCAATACCATACCAACTAATAATTTAGATTAAAAGGTTTTGTGTTTAATAACGAAATCAGTTTTGTTTTCATTGCAAACAAGCAGTGCAAAAAATAAATAAAATGTCCAAAAAAGAAGTTTTTATCCACAATTTTTATTGTTAATAACAAAAATGTAATGTAAAAGATACATTAACGTTGCAGTATGTTCGGGACCAAGTTTAGTCTTTAAATGAACTTAAGAGAAGTAACCGGACTAAAATTTTTTGAAAACACATTTAGTCAATTTTACCAAAATTTCCCATTAAACCCTATGAATTTCTATAATTATGCATAATTTCTTGGCAGCGTCCATACAAAAAAAAAAAAATCAAATGTAACTAGCATGTTTTAAAAATTTCTAGTCACTAGAGAAAATTGCTGAATATGTACTAAAAAATAAAAAACTAAAAATAAATAAATTACTTTGCACAAACCAAACTAAAGAAAATAGCAAAACATATAAGAGTAATATATACTCAGAATTAATACATAATTTTTTTAAATGTTATTTTCCATTTTAATGACAGCCAATAATTAAGACTTGTACCCATGAAGTCCTAATCTTTTTTTTAGTTCCGTTCCCAAGTACCAAAACCTACAGATATTGCATTTTATGATTTCTATACAACTCACTCAGTGCCACCACACACGTTATACAGGGTGGCCCAATTGTTTGAGAAAGTGGAATATTTTTGTCCTTTAAAGAGATATGACAAAATGTTTTACTTTTATGTAAAAATTGTAGGGTTTTCAAACCTGCTTTTTGTAAAAATAATTTGGTATATATGTTAGGCCGAATTTGTGTAATTGCCAATTTATTGTATTCGGCAAAATTGTGCGTAATTCATGAAATAATTAGTAAATTAAACTGTCACATTGGGGTGGACATGATTAGTTCTGGTTAGTTATTTTTTTTAATTTGCTTTATTTAAAAAATTTTAACTAACCAGAACTAACCATGACCCTCCCCCAATGTGACAGAACAGCATAATTCAATGAATTAACCAAAATTTTAATTTTACCGAGTACATGAAATCGGCAACTACAGAAATTTGGCTTAACATATAGTGTCCCAACAAAAAGTAATTGCTACAAAATTATTTTTTAATTGTAACCTTTAATTTTCTTTACAGAATCGGATTCAGCATAAAATTTTACATATACTTAGTATGTTACTTATATAACTAAACTATTTGTTTGCAAGTTGTTTAGTAATAAAAAATATCCAGATTAAAACATGCCACATGGGTTAATAACTAAAAAGTTAAGGAAAGATATTATAGAACCAGTTTTTTTATAAAAATCAAAAATTAAAAATGTTTATGAAAAATATGGTAAGATGCAATGTTATATTATTATACAAAATGTCTCAGGATAAGGGTAAATGCTACAAAAGGACAAATGTAAAATACCAATTAGAGTAACATTTTGTACTGCCAAATTTTGGACCATCCAACCAGTTTTCTAAAAATGCCACTATAAAAATCAAAATTTTTTGATTGTATGTATCTTGAGACACACTCTATAAATTGGTAGTTTCAAAATCAGCATAGGTTTATTCATATTTCAGATGCTTTAAATTATTAACAAATAAGTAGGTATCTTTATTAAATGGTTTTAATCTCCATGAAGGTTTCTGTATAATCAAGTTTTTATTTTTTCATAAAATGGTGAATGTGACACAAAAAATTGTGAGGTATGACCTTCAGCCAAAAAAAAACAATCAAAGTAAATAAACTTTAAATTAGTAGATAAATGTTCCTAATGTCATTTTAAGGGGTTCTATAAAGGTACCTAATTTTTAAAAAATCCTACAACCCAAAATGACTACCTCTAAAGTATACAAATATATCATTTTCTATTAGGTATAAAAACCTAGGTAGAAAAATATTAAATCTTTAAGAAATATTTTAGGGTAAATAGTAAGAAGATACTTTAATTTATGCAAAATCTAAATAACCCATAGTAAAATGGTTTTATGACATAGGTAGGTACTTCCTTGCAAATATTGAATTACTATTTCTAAGAAAAAGGATTTGGAAATTTAAGCTTTCTAAATTCCAACTGGGCAAACAAATGGAACAAAATAAAAGAAAAAAATAAAAATAAGAAGAAAACATAAACATCAAAGTAAAGTTACTTTATCTATTTATTTTCTTTTTCATATTTTAAATGCTTACATGTTACTAATTTAATCAAATTATAATAGATACAAAACAAACACTGAGCAAATAAATAACAATATGTTTTAATTATAATTTCATATTTATAACACACAATAAATGGAGAACAAAGGAAACGGTGACCTAAAACAAATTCATATTTTGTTGAAAAATAATGTGAAACCTAAAAGTTTACTAGTAAGATTAAATGTAGTTAACGTTAACACTGTAGAATTGTAGACTAAAATTTCCAATTGCCTTTACCTTTTCGTCATTACGAGGTCAAGGTTAAATCGAGAAATCAATGAGTATGGGAGTATCTTTAAAAAGAGCATGTGCCGACGTCATTGCAAAAATTGCGCAACTATATAAAAAAACCTAGAAAAAATATACTTGCATTAAAGCTATTCTACCTCGGAGTTACCTATAGTCGGTTTCATTGTCGCTGGTTCATAAATAGTTAGCAACTGGGGTTTTGAGCATACGTTTTAGATACAAACATGCTAATTCATACAGGTTCCAGATGAAAGTTCAAAGGATACACTTTTAGCTTTTGCCCCATGTCCTGTATAAAGTTGGCGGCCTGTTGCCTGTATTGTAGTTCCTTATAGTCGTCGAATCCGCATTTTCTTGATGGTGTATTTTCCAGTTGCTCTTTGGAAAAATACCATTTATCGCTATTGCCTGTGTTAGCCATTTACACTTTACACGACACGAGAAAAGGCAAAGTCAGCAATGTAGATGGCGTTACGTACTACTTCAGAATAATTTTGATACATTGAAAAGTAAAAATTCAACAAAAAAACATACTTCTGACCCGCAGACGAAGTAGATAATCGCGTTTCCAATTATTTTCGTCACTGGCACAAATTTTAAAACGAAATTTAATAAAATTAACAACTGGTTAAAATAATTAATTTCGTTTTTGCGTCACTCAATATTGGGTTTTCCACGAAGTCCAACCTCGGGTCACAAAATCGGCGTTTTGCAGTGTATCTTAAAAGTTAAATTTTAAAAACTAGTGTATACTTAGTAAGTACGATTTCCTTTAACGTTTGCAACAGTTTTTTTTAAGTCGAAGAGGTAGATTATTGATAAATTTAAATAATACATACACAGGAGTCGTGGAAGATGTTATTCACTGCTCGATGGCCGACCAACCACGGTAAACATCACATTAACTGGAATTAAAAGAATACCCGTAGTTACCGAAAAGTCCCGTAAGTATTATGTTTTAAAATTCACTCTTTAATTTATCATTTAGAAATGTTTACGAAGTAAGGCCATATCGTCACCGAATCTATCAAAATAAACACTAAACTGACTAAAGTTGGTCATCCCTGTTGACAGATAACGGAAGTAAAATTGCTGCCTTCTTATTGGTTGGACCCACTAATTTACAGGCGGGAAGTTTGAATGCCAAATATTGATTGGTTCAAAATTAAGCGTCATCACTTCCCCACCCTAATTATCTTTGAACTTAACCTTAAATTTTAAGAAGAATATTAATTTGTTTTCGTTTTGATGTTGCTAATTTGAGAAAGTTTTTGAAATTTTCTAGGTAATCCGGTGGAATTGTAAAATAACCAATAATGGAAACAAATGGCCAAGCCGCTCTGAGGGCGCAGCTACAGGTGGAATTGCATAATAAAAAACAGTGTGCCTATGAAGCCTACCACTGTTCTCAATTAACCATAGAAAATTCTAAATATTGTTTGAAGCATATCCTAAACGATAAAAATGCCCCCTTTAAACAATGCAGCTATACATACCAGAATAGTAGTAAACGATGTCATTTACCGGCTCCTAAAGGAGATAAAAAAGAGTTTGGGTATGTAAATGTTTACCATTTTCTTTCACTTTTGAACCAGTACTCTTTTTTTTAAAAATATAAGAAATGCTGCTCTAAATTATTTACTTAATTAAATTATTTCCGTATTTTTGCTGCTTTTCCTTAACATGTTTGGTATTTTAGATTCTGTAGTGAACACGCTTTAAAATCTACACTTGCAAGAAATAAACAAAATGCCAAAAACCCTCCTCCCTTGTCAGCCGAAACCTTGTTAACAAACTTGTCTCATTATGTTAAGAAACCTCGTAATAGGAGTGCCTCATCTTCCAGTTACATATCTGATGAGGAACGTAATCATTTTGAGGATACTGGAGAACCAAAGGTTATTAGGACAATAGATCCTTTTGGTAAGCCTTGTTTTACTAATATTTTAGAGAAGTATTGATTAAGTTCATTGCAAGTAGATTTTTGAGAATCAAAACTGTCAAAATTTTAAATAAATAAAAATCTCGCCTAAATATTAATAAGGGGTGTTAGAAGCAAATAATCTTTCTAAAAAATAAAGCTGCTATATTTATTTAAAACCATTTGGTATTAAGCCTAGTCTTTCACACATTCTTATTGGGTTTTAGTTGATATTGATGCCAATTCTGTTTATAATGCACAGTGTAATGAAGTATTAGACATGTGTAGTGAATCTGAAAGTGACGTAGAACCTTCAACATATGCTTCGGTGTGGCATGATGCGAATGCTGACAGTTCTGATAATGAGAGTATTGATTCAGAAGAAGAAGATCCATTAAAGTAAGTGTCTTGTACAGGGTGTACCTTAAAGACATGCTAATATTTAAGGTGTGATATTTGGACTCATTTGAAGAAAAACTTTCTAAACATCCCTACTTAACCTTTGAGATGTAGAGTGTTAAAGTTGTAATTTAATAAGTTCACTGGCGTCTCGAAACTAAAGTGACCACACGTCTCGTTTTTGGCGGGACAGTTCCGTTTTTTTGAAGGAATGTCCCGCCGATTTTAGAAAATATCCCTGATTTTGGTGGAGATGAGGACATTTTTTCTTTTGGTGTTATGTCTTTTTACTTTTTCTGTATTTTGTTTAGTTTAAGAGAAAAAAAAGATAAAATCCACCTAATTGCATGTTTTTAGACCATAAAAGAAGCATTGCAAGAGTTTTTTCTTAAAAATTAGTTTTTTTAGCAATTATGTAACAATTACAATAAATACATGTTTAAATAAGGTTTATTATATATTATTATATATATATTAGAGGCGCGCTTGTGGCTGCTTCGGTTGTATCGGCAAGCGTCGATCTCCGGAGTTAAGCAGTGCGCAGTGCGCCCATAATTTGGATGGATGTCCGGCGACAGCGGTGTTTTGGGCAACGGCACACGGTGTTCTGCTCGGGGATGCGGACCGAGCAACAACCATCCAAGTTATGGAATGAATGGTGTGTGAATGAGAAGGAGTAGGGGTCAAGGTACAATAAGCCTTCAGGCTGCAGTGCACCACCTAGGGGGCGGTCGTCGGACCTGGGTGGGATGACCCCAAAAGGGTGAAAAACAAAAAGGTTTATATTTATATAGTCTAACAATTTTTACCAAAATAGGTGTTTTCAGAATTTTTCAGTTTTTTTTTAATACTCTGATATCTCAAAAGTTAAGATGTTTAGGACATAATATGCCCAAAGGAAGTTATTTTTCTTCCAATATGTCCAAGAATCGCCCCCTCAATTATTAGCATGTCGTTAAAGAACACACTGTATAAGTTTTGATAAATATAAATTCTAAATAAAAATGGCTAATGTCAAACTACTAAAAAGTATTTTTTTCAATAATACTAAAATATTTGACTTGTACTGTCTTTCTTGTTACTTAATGTAAAGGGTGTATAGGTGTGGTGATTTAAAAATAAAGACAGTGAAAGGTCAAGGTTTTGGTTTTATTAAAACCACATTGTCTAACATCTTTAAAGAAACACGTATGTTATCCGAAATCTAAAAAACTGTGTGTCTGAAAGGGTTCTTATGAACGCATATTATGGATACATACATGCTCACATTAATTATGCCATCCTGTGCTGGGGGCACTCAGCCCACGCATCCAGAGTGTTCTCTGCACAAAGACGATGTGTGAGAGTCATTGCTGGCCTGAAATACAGAGAGTGCTGTAGAGAGGCGTTTATCTCTCTTGGGATACTTACCCTACCCTCCCTCTATATTCTTAGCTGCCTTATACACGTTAAAAAACACCTGAATAGCTACAGCCAAAATAGGGACTTACATGGATATGAGACCAGGGGAGGAATGACCTTTCTATAAGGTACAGTAGAACTTCCAGGGCGAGGGATGGGCAGAACCACTATGGTATTAAATTTTTAATGTACTACCTCAGGAAATTAGGAACCTTGACATTAGGGCTTTTGAGACTAGGATTAAACTATATCTTAAAAACAAAGCATTTTATAGCGAGAGCGAATACATGTTGAGCTCTTTTAGATAATCCCAGAGAAGCATTTGCCTGTCAAATTAGGTTTATATTGTAGTGTGTATGTGTAATTTTAGTGTTCTCAAAAAGTCTAATAATTTTAAAAATATGTTTGTGTTTTATTGTTTTTGTATCTAATAATTACTCATAATTTGTAATGATTTTAAAAGTATGTTTGTTTTTTAAAAATGTAATGTTTTTTCTTTTTAGATTTTTATCTTATTTTAAACTTGTATTAACTATTTTTAACTTTTGACTTGTGAAAATACAACCTGTATGGGCATTCATCAATAAATATTTGAATTTGAATTTGAATTTGAATATATTAAGTTGTTGAAAAAATTTGACTTTGTAAAACCTAAGCATTTTCCTTTTGGCTGAAATAATATTTTACTGTACTATGTCTGTCTTTATGTTATACGAAAGTTGTAATAATTTTTTTGCACCCTGTAACTTTGAAGGTAAACTGAATGCCAACAAAATTTATTTTATTTTTAAACACTTATTTCTAACAGAAACATTTGTCTGAAGTACCTCTTAATTATATTATTCTGGTCAAGAGGCATGAATTTCTGTAAAAAAAGGCAATCAATATTTTTACTATCCATAATTTTTAATTTAAAAGCTCACTTTACATTCAAACATTACAGCAGGAGTCATTTTGCCGCCCCTATACGATCATTTTGCCGCCCCAGCAAACATGCCGCCTGAGGCCGCCTCACCGGCTCACCCCTCGGGCCGGCCCTGCTCCTAGTAATCAAAAAATCTATTCTTTGATCGCTATAAATTGATAATGAATACCTAGTAAGTAACTCCGGTTTTAAACCAATAAAATACATTTTTTATTGTGGTAACTAGGGTTACTGACTTTTTAAACCAATAAAATACATTTTCTTGTACCAGTATTAAAACCGGTTTTTAAAACCAAAACCGGTCTTTAAAACCGAAAATGGTTTTCAAAACCGATACACCAAAATCGGTTTTTAAAACCGAAAACCGAAAACGGTCTTTAAAACCGAAACCGAAAACGGTTCTCAAAACATAATACCATTAAATTTGCCCCTTTTATTTCAAACAATTTTTACTAGAAACATTTTCTTTTAAAATGCGCCGTTTTCTGGTTATTTGCCTGTCTAAGGTTAAATGAACCACCCTGTATAATCTGTAAACCAATATCCGATTTTACAAAATGAACGGTTTTTCTTTTTTAGATATAAACCGCAATCAACCAAAAACCTATTAATTGATATTAGAAGAACCGCTTTTCGATTTTGGTCCGATTATCCAAAAAATCGGTATTTGAAAACCGATTATCCGAAAAACCGGTATTCTAAAACCGGTTAACCGATATTCGAAAACCGGTTTTTCAAAACCGGATAACCGGTATTCGAAAACCGGTTTTCAAATACCGGTTAACTGGTATTCGAAACCGGTTTTCAAATACCGGTTTTCGGTTTTGGCCAAAACCAGAACTAACCGGTTTCGGTTGCCAGCCCTAGTAAAGACTCCTAAATCGGTGACAATCTTATTGCATTACAATAGTTCTGTTATTATTACAGAGTATGGTTAGTTCTGGTAAGCAACATCTACAACTACTACACACTTTATAAATGCACTAAAGAATTCTATTCCCACCTTTAGGGTACCAAATGAGAAAAGATAATTATGCATTTTTGTCGAGGTGACCAAACCAGAAAAAAAGGGTCAAGTCAGGTAAAATTTTATTAGGTGCCGAAACAAGAGTGTACCAAACTGGAATAAACCAGTGAACAGAGTATAGAGTATTGAAGCTATAGCCAGGGTAGCTGTCCAGTGATGAAAATTTTTGTGCTTCACGTTCCAGGGCTTGAAGCTCTTGATCTGCTATAAAAAGTTAGTCTCTGGCACGCATCCTTATACAAGGAAAGAGAGATAACTTTAAGAAATTTTAAAATTTCCGTTTTTTTATACTTTTCTTGGCTGTTTAATAATATCTCTTTTAATATCTTATTCCATTTTAAACAAATAATTTCAAAAATGCATCCTTAACCATAAAAAACACATTTGAAGCACAAAAACCAAAAGAGAGGCTGGTGCATGAGGGGCAAGGGGAAAGAAAAACGGAGTAGTTCAGGTGCATAACACTTTTCATCACGGAACGCCATAAAGCAGAAAGAAATGCTCCTGAGCTACTCGGAAGCGCTCTATTTGCGTCACTAGAAGGACACTCCGAACTACGGAAAAGACGAGGCTTTTTTCTACGGCACCTCAAATAATTACCTGAAATTTATACCTCTAGACCAGAATACCCCCTTAAATCAACTTTTACCAAACATACCTTTTTTATGAAAAATATGTTGAGGAATAAGAATTTATATCTAAAAGTTACATACACACTGGCTTAAAAAAGTTAATTCGTTTTTAATTTGTGCAAGATACCGCAGGTGGTGACCCCTAGAGTTACGATAAAATAAAGAGCAAATTATTATTTCTCACCTCTCATAACCCCCACAGCCAAATATTGTAACAATACACCTATTATTAATAAAATTATTTATACAAACATACAAGCGAATTGATACCCCCTTCTTTTGAAGTCGGCTAAAAAACCAAAATAAATTTTTAACCCCCTGTATCAAATTCAAACACAGGATCCCTCTAAGTTTCTGCAGGATCAACATTGCGGGATCTGCGGGATTCAATATTAAAATTCCGTAATGTGAACCATCGGCACTAAATTTAGAAGAGGAATTGAATCATAGTCTTCGTACTGCCTGGGTATCAGAATCAAAGGCTTCTCCTATGACTGTATGAGCACGAGTAACACTTGACCAGTTACTAGAACATGAAATGACCCTTTTTGAATGCGAAGCGAATAAAGGTATATACTTGAAAGCTGTTTACAACTGTGTAAAGTCTATTCCGCCGACAAGTGTCGAGGCTGAGCGTGCGTTTTCAGCTGCAGGATATATTTGCAATAAACTAAGATCAAACTTAAAAGATAATATCTTGAATATATTTTCTCCGAAAATACTTTCAAAATCAATGCGACTAGATAAAGTTGACAATTGACCTTTAAACTAAGTTTACCACAACTAAACTAAGTTTAAGTAAACCACTAACTAATGTACTTTGTATTTTTGTATATGAAATAAAAACTTTTTGCATCTACCATAGTTTGTTTATGACTTTTTCTTAGCAATTATCATGTTTAATAGGTTTATTACAAAAAGTTATATATATTTTTAACAATCCCGCATTCTTGCGGATCCGCGGGATCGATGATTTTTATCCCGCATGTTTGCGGTATTGAAATTTTGGTGCGGGATTGAATTCCCTAGTTGGGTTATATCGTTATATATTTTAGCCTGGGGAATTTGTGATAGCTTTTTTCCACACCTTTAAGAGACACCCTGTATATGGAATAGCCATAAGGTGTTTTTTTGTAGATTAGTAAAGATGACTTTAAAGCAAAATACCATAAAATATTATTTTCTTAATGGGGTACGTTATTAATTTATTAATTTTTGAAAGCATTTAACTTTTATACACTCCTCACAAAAATTATCGAATATGCTCGATTTTTTCCATAAGCTTCAATACAAAACTGCTAAATGTTTAAATGGTCATTTCTCTTCTAACAATTAGGTTATCAAGACAATTAAAAAAATATATTGAGGAAAGGTGAAGCTATAACTTTGGCCATAACCTCTTTGGCGAAGCAGTTATTATTAACTGTTAACAAGACATCCTACAGGGTGATTAAAAGTTTTTGAAAAATAAATTAATTGCCCTTTATAATGTGCTGTTAAAAGGGAGTAATCAAATTTGTGATTATTAAATATCAGAAATTGGTAAGGCTACGGCTACGATACCAAGCGTCAACGGCAAGCGAAGACTGTGAGAACGCTGCCTTTGATCTTAATGGTAGTATAAAAGATTGTTTTTATTTAAATCAGACGGCTGCAATACACTTGAGCAGAAAAGCTCTGCCGCTTGAAACGAACAAATATTATCCGCGGAGCGTTTTTAATGTATATAAATTGGTTTCAAAACGCTGTTTACCACAAAATATTGTAGCCAGTACCGGCTACCAGTACAGAAATTTGATACTCTCCGCTTTTGCTTGTTATCGTAGCCAAAGCCTAAGGGTATAATTCAACCAAGTAGTTTTAAAAATATATTTTTCAGATTTTTTTATTTTTTAAAGAAAATATTTGCGATTTTTAACTGCCCTGTATATCATAGAGCGATTTTTCTCAGAGGTTTTAACATTTTTGATGAAACAAACATTTTTATAGAGAATAGGTTTTTTTATAAAAAATTTATAAAAATAAAAAAGTTTTGTTTGGTCCGTCCATGGACACACTGTATTTGTATTGAATTTTATTTAAAATACCATGTATACAACAAATAAATATCTTGTATGCAAGGCTACTCAATATCTAATCATTTTATATAACTTTTTTAGACATGCCAATGTATATACGGCAGAAGAAATCTCCCTACTAACCAGAGATAAGTTGGTTAGACTCCAATCCCTATACATTGAACAGTATAAACATCTCAGATCTCTTTTGAGGGAGAGAAGGCGAAAATACATCCATTCTCTTAAGAGGGAAAAGGAAACATGCTGTAAGTTTAGGATAACGTTAATTCTTCAAGTTAATAAGTAGAATTTAGATAGTACTACGATAAAAGCGGTGAGCGGTATGTCTAATCATTTTATTAGCATAAAAGAATTTGTACTTTTTAATCAGGCAGCTGTAGTGAGCGATAAAGAGGCGATGTTTAAGCTGCGGTTAGGACTATCGGTCGGAAATACGTGACTGACCTTCGACCAAATTAAATATTCACTTATAAATAAAACCACATTCAAGTGAATATTTGATTTGGGTGAATGTCGGTCGCAGTCGGTATTCGACAGTCTAGGAAACCCTAGCTTTACCACTCAAACCAAACAAACATTATTACCAGCAACTTTTAATATATGCAAACTGATTCCAAAAGGCCGCTCACGAAAACGAACACCACAAACCATTGTAGGTACTGGCCACCGCTGCAGAAATTGCCGCATTGCCGCTTACCGCTTGTATCATAGCAAAAGCCTGTCAAAGCTGCACAGCTTAACAACCAGTCAAAGTTCAGAGGAACTAAGTACAAGCTAATATTTTACAGGTTCCTAATTCTCGCGCATAAGAGAACGGACTCGATCACATCGCCAAAATGATCGTTCCTTTCCCGGGCTGTTTTCCTTACAGTCGCGTGTTGGGAGCAGTCGTTTGCGTTCAATAATATGTATTTAGGCTTTTCGAGAGAACTCCGCCCACTTTTCTCATGAGATCGCTGTTCCCCAGTTTCAAGAATAAGGACCTAGGGCGGGCCAAATTTGACATTTTTTTACACATACGTGCAGGGGCGGAAAATAGTAACATAAAGGGCGGAAAGTTAAGAAATGAAGGGCGGTATTATTAAGGAAAAACGTTTTCAGAATTGGAAAACAGTATTATTTCAAAGTGGGGACCTTTTTTTGCTCATCAAAATATAATTAAGAAAGAAAAAGAGATAGTGATTTTTTTGAAAGTGATGGCCTTTTTTTTCGCTCTTCAAAAGTGTTTATACCTCAATACGCATTTTCTTGTAGGGGCGGCCCTATTTACAGAAACTTTTTAGATATGTTTTTCATTGGTTTCTAAGGTGACGCATTTTTTAATTATTTTTTTTTAATATTATTTTAAATAGGATAAAATACAAAAGGTTAATTAAGATTGTTTAAAGTTAAACCTGATTATTTCTATCATGGCTTACTTCCTGCCCAATAATATTAATAGATTACATAATATGCCATATCTCAGAAACGGCATAAGAAAATAGTCTGATACATTTTGGAAAAGGTAATTTTTGACAATTTTAAAACTAAAAAAATAAAGTGTGTCCCATAAAATTTTTTAAAATATAAATAGATAACTCACTTGCGTCACATTAGAAACACATGGAAAGCATATTTATAGTTTAGAAAAAAGTTGCCATGAAAATGTTTTTACAGAATTAAAACAATCTCTGTAAATAAAAAGGTTATAAAGGTAAAAAAGAGAAGAAATTAAAAACGACGAATTGACTTTTTATAACTTGAAATTTAAGCGTCGGAAACGGGGATCAGTTATTTTTATAAAATATACAGAAACATAAGTTTTCTATAAAAGGATTCGAGTTGGACCCATCCTGTACAAGATTTTAATTTATACTTTGCCACTCACTTTTAACTATAACCAAGAAGAATAGGAGAAAACGTCAGCATTAAAAATGTATTTTAACAGTAGATATAATGGAAATTATATTCTGATTTTAATGGTCATATTTCGGAAAAAAGATAGATATATCAAATTTGTTATTTTTGTAAAGCTTTTTTAACGGTGACATATTAAATAGGGTGTTCCATTTAAAAAAGTTTACATCTTCATTTCTCTTCAGTTTTTGATGTTCATTTGTTTCTTTTGTTATGCTCAAAAGATAATAGATGAAAAAGTAGGAAACTTTTATACAAGACGTTTTTTTCTATCCTTGGTTATAGGTAAAAGTAGAGGGTGGAAAATATAAATGAAAACCCTGTACAACTGAATCTTATTGCCCTAATTTAGGTTTTGAAATCAATAATTTTAAACATCTTTTAAGGTAATATTTATAATCAAGTTCGTGATAATCCTAAAGAGCAAAGATTGTACAAAAAATTAAAGCAGTACAATAAATATCATAAAGCCTGTGGAGAAGAAGCTGTCTTGGATAAAAGACTCCATGACCTAAGAGCAAAAGTAAGTACATAGCATTGCTTGACTAATACTAAACTATTACTAATTTTACCCAAAAATGTGTTATAGATGTCAGATGGTGTTCCAGTTAAATCAACTAGTTATTCAAAATGTACATTTACAGAGGGTGGTGTGAAATGCGGAGAAAGATCTCTACCAATGGCGAAACATTGTCGAAAACATATATTAGAGGTAAAATTTTGCCAAAAAATCTTGTGTTGTGTACTTAATATGTATTTTTCAGGATCCACATCAAGTTCTTTTAAGGCATGTGGAAAGGTAAATTCCGATGTTCAATGCAATACACCAGTGGAAGCAATTTTTGATGACAGCACCTGTAAACTCCATATGGAAATTCCGCCAATAAGGTCTTACAGTCAACCAAGGGTAAGTTTCACATTTTTTTGTTCAAGAGAACTGCTTTTAATTCTTAGTTTAATATTTTAACCTAAACTCCCTTCATATAATGCAAAATTCTAATCTCTTTCACTAATCTGAAGTTACTAACATTTGCTTGTGCTAACTATTTACTTTTTTAAAAACCAAGTCCAAAATTTATGGTTTTTTAGTTAAGTGGTTTGTCGTTGAGCGCACAACCGACGTGAGATGGGTTCGAATCCTGCCGGTGGCCAAGGTTAGAAATTTTTGGTTAGCGCAACAACAGACGGACAAAGTGCAAAATGTATCGACGCTAATAGCCAGCAAGGACTAAGGCGCCGAAACACACTTTGCCGTGTCCTGCGCAACCGGAGACATGCAGACCCCACTCAGTTGGTAGGTGCAGTAGTGCCCCCTGGGTGGGGACGAGGTCTTAAGTTGTCGCTCATAGGACCTTGGTTCGGAACCCACGTTAAGCTGTAGGTCCCGTCTGGCTGACATCACCCAGACGTAAAAGTAAACCGCGATAAGCCGAGCGGCTTCAGTGCATGGGTTATCCCGGCCCTCTTCTAAGGTCTAAGTGTTTTATCAACTGTTGATGTTAGGTTCGTTTCTTAAGGTAGTTTTACCGATACCACAAGAGTCAAATAAGTGCTAAAGGTAATTTGACTACAGTGGTATTTATATTTGGCAACACTGCGTAAAAACAATATAAATCATATGCAAAAATGCAGCAAGCAATCTTTAAACAAGTTATAAGTTTTAAATTGTTATGTTTATTTACTAATAGTTTTTAAACCACTCTTATCATATCACCAAAAAGTTTTTTCATTGAAAAGGCAAAACAGTTATTAAAAAAATTATAACAAATTTGTAAAACGAGGATAAACATGGAGAGTTTCTGTCAACTAACGTAAATATTGATGCATCGGATTATTGTCGTCAAATTGTTCAATTAAAAACACTCGGAAAAAACATATTTTCTAATTATTGCGGATATTTATTATCACTCATTGGATCTTGTAACCTAAAAACGTATTGGACTGGCATCAATTTTTTATGTCACATACCGTATTCGATAAACTTTTTCGGGCGCAGCATAACCTTTTGGCGGCGTTGCCACATGTCAGTCACATAGCATATTTTTCTTAATTATTTATTAATTACTTCTATCACAAGCTCCGACGTCGGATTTTAATTAGCCAAAATGTTTAGAATTGTTTTTCTTTTGTTGATACAACTTTCATTGAAATCTGAACATCAGTTTTTGTGAAGTAAAAGAAAATCTGCGAATTCCCATAGGGACCAATCTTAAAAGCAATTATTTTATATTTATAACTTTTTTTCAGTTATCTGTAGACCTTTAAAATTTTAACTGGTTGATATTTTCATTATAAAGTACTAGTATGCTAAGTTTCATAATTCTTTGAACATTAATTCTTACACCGGTAGTACTACCTTAATTGCGCACAGAAGTTGTAAAAATGTACGGGTTTAAAATTAACTTTGTTTAAATGGTATTTTTAACAAAATATAAGGATAGCCAGTGGCGGCTCGCGGGTCTAAAAACAGGTGTAGTGCAGGAAGGGAAAAAAGCGCATTCACCATATTAGCAAAATTAAAAAAATTCAACTATCAAAAGTTTAAGTAAAAAGTCTTGATATCTGAACTTTCCTAAATTTTATACACCTAATCAATCCTTATCTTTTAATGCAGCAAATTTATCAATTATATCTTGATAAAATGGTTGAGTTTTTATAAGTTTCTCAGGCTCCTTTTAAATTGAAATATTGGCCGAGATAAAAGTCTATCTTGGAATATAGTGTTCCTTAAGAAAGTTTTTAAACGCTTAAAACAAGAAAAACTCCGTTTCACTGACACGCTTGTCGACGGTATCGTTAAAATTATAGAAAAAAGTTTATACGCCTCGGTAAAAATGTCTTTATTTGCGCCAACTTGTTTCACTAACTGCTGCAATGAAATATTTCTATAACTTTCATCAGCAAATATTAGGTCAAGTTTATTTTTGAGCCGCTGATTTTTTGAAAATCATTCGGCATATATCTCCAATAAATTTTGAAAAGAATCAGTGGAAAAACTTTGGTTATACTGGCCAAACTTTGCAGTATCAGCAAGACAAAGAAATTGTAGTTTGTAACAATCTTTGTATCTTACTTCCATTTCCATCAAAATATGATCTAATATTTCATAGAGAAGTGTGAATGTGTGTGAAGTGTAATGTCCTTTAATTTTTTCCAGTGGAAAATCACTGTCGCGAATAATACTTAAACGGAAACAACCGAAATAATACATGAAAACCAACGAAACGACCAAAACCTACACTATCTTTTAAGGCTAGCGATTTACCAAGCAATACACCGGATAGTCCCACCCGCGATTCTGGCCGCCGGCAAGTATAGCGTTGTCATGGCAACGGAGCGTCAAAGCCTAAACAAAACCCTGCATGAGGTGTATACTACTTCGGTCCGTTTTATATTTGCAATACACTTGCTGTGTTGCGCGTTGCCGAAAGCAGAAGAAAGCGACTCGTGCTAGCGGTTAATTTATATGCTAGATTTTTCATGGCGAATTTTACAAATAAGGAACAGAAATGAGAAAAATGGATTGAATAATAGTAATATGTATTTTTATGTTTTATTATTTATTTTTGGTGAAGTGACACTTCACTTACTATACCTGAATAGCCGCCACTGAGGATAGCCCTTTGATAGACAGAACAAGGGCCCAACTACAATTTAACAATTTATTTTTAAAGATTTGTTTTAAATTTCTGTACAAGGTGGCGACTTTTCGTTGACCTTGCAGGGTATAGCGAAAACCAAAAGAGATAGAACAAATCTGATTGCATAATCCAGATTTAGATTTTGTAAACAAATTTAACGGTGAAAATAAATCATGGCTTACTTGATTCGTTTTGGAGATAGCGAGTGTTTTTTAAATTTTGTTAATTTGGCCAGGCACTTGTCACTCACTTGATATTAGAGATAGAAAAAAATCATGTAAATAGGGAATTTTACGTAGAATTCAGTGGCGTACCTATAATTTTTCAATTAATTTTTATTTTAAAGTTGTAACACAAAATTTGATTTTTTTTTAAATGGAACCCTCTATTTTTAACATAAGTTGAAAGGTCTCCTTAAAAGGTATAAGATGAAATACCACATTTGATATACCTATTTCTTAACAGTTTTGAAAATAAGTATGGCCATCATCAGGATTTTTTTAAATGAAACACTCTGTATATTGCATTACTATTGCAAAGATATTTCAAAGAGGTTTAACAAAATACCATTTGATTTATTTATCTCTTATAGTTTTGAAAACATGACCATCTAAATCTAAAAAATAGTAGTTATTATACAGGTTCAGTTAAATAACATAACATATAGGCAATGTGAGGAAAAAAGACAATCTAACTAAATCCCGGCATGTAAACATGCGTGACTAATAGTGCTTGTTTTGTTATTCTATTGCCTGCCGATGAACCAAACAGCGTTGCTCATATTATATACGCACTAAGATTTGGAAGCTTATATTTCCGAAAATTTAGGTATACCATTAAATTATACGTAAAAATTTCTAAAACTTTTATTTTTTTTATCTTTGGACAATTCACGAAGGCTGAAAGCCTAAATACTAAAGTACCGTGGGTGTCTTAAGCAGGGTAAGAGGAAGTTTGTTAACACGGGACTTAAAAACTTGAAGATTTGGGGGGAAGGAAAGACCTCCGCTGGCAGTAGGTTCCACAGTCTAGAAACTCTAGGGATAAAAGAACGAACGAAATGGGAAGTTCTTCTGCAAGAGGAGGGACTATACTGGATAATTCGTCGGAGCAGAAACCGTAAAAGTATCTATAGAAGAGCGATAGATCTCCCACAGCTCGACGATGGGCAAGAGAAGGAAGTCTTTGAGTAAGTAAAGGATCATTAATAAGACGTACAGCCCTTCTTTGAATGGCATCAAGAATGCTGAGGGTTGTAGGGGATGCCATTCCTCAGACATGGGAACAATATTCCAGAAAGGGTCGAATTTGGGACACATACAAAGTGTATAAATTGGAAGGAGAAAAATACTTTTTGGCTCGGAAAAGAAATCCAAGCTTTTTTGAAGCCGCGGTGGCTATAGATACAATGTGTTTATGCCAGTTAAGGTTATTTTCAAATGTGACGCCCACAAGGTTAAATGTGTCCCCGCTCTGCAAAACCTGGCCACTCATAAGCAAAAGATGAGTGTTTGATGATTTTTTCGCGACAAGGAACATGATTGTGTTTTGGATGCATTAAATTGAACGAGATTTTTGGCGCTTCAATCCAATATCAAATTGAGATCCTGTGAAAGAGATATCTGCATCGCCCTGCGTTTGCTTTCCAAGTCGGGTTGAGAGACTGAATTTTGAACCTGAAAACTGAATTTTGAACCTGAAAAGTGGAGTGAAGGGTACTATCGTCAGCATAACTATGAATGGGATTGGTTGTGGAAGAAAGAAGGTCGTTGATGTGAAGAAGAAACAAAGTTGGTGCTATTACTGAACCCTGAGGCACTCCAGCATTAATTTCGTGAAAGCTTGAAGAGTGGCCATTAAAAATAACTGATATAAGTCGATTAGAAAGATAACTGGAGAGCCAAGAGCAGAGTTTAGTTGGAAGACCGTAGGAGGGAAGTTTATTAAGAAGTGCGTCATGCCAGACTTGGTCGAAAGCTTTAGATATATCAAGAGCAACGATCTGGGACTCACTTAGAAACACAAGAGACTTGTTCCAGTTGTGTGAAACGAAGGAAAGAAGATCTGCTGTAGATCTCTTGTGACGAAATCCGTATTGCCTGTCATTAAAAATTATTATATTTACATTTTTTCTATCTCTAATATCAAGCCAGCTACAAGTGCCTGGCCATTGACAAAATTTGAAAAATACTCTGTATCTCCAAAACGAATCAGGTTAGCCATGAATTACTTTCACCGCAGAATTTATTTCAAAAATCAAAATGGAGGTTTTTTCTATCTCTTTAGGTTTTGCCATAGCCTGCAAGGTCAACAAAAAGGGGCCACCCTGTACAAAGAGGTGAATAGAGGATTCATACTTTTTATTGAAAGAGTTTTTTTTTCTTTAGACAATCCACAAATGATGAAAGCCTTAATACTAACATAATGTGTGTTGTTAAGAATTGCCCTTTTACTTAGAATTTTGTCCTAATGCCAGGATTACAACTGCCACACTTTTTTATACTTTAGGTTTTCGAAAAGATTGTGGTCTTATAATTAATTTATAAGAATGCTTGTTTAAAAATTGAATTTAGAAAAAACTTAATCTGGCATTTTAATATGACTAAAAAAAAGTTTATGGGTGCTTATAATTGCTTTCATAAACAATTTTAAAAATAACACTTTTTTACAAACCACCAAAGACAATGAAAACTTTGTTCTTTATTTTTTTCGCCCTTTCGGGGTCATCCCACCCAGGCCCGACGACCGCCCCCCTAGGTGGTGCACTGCAGCCTGAAGGCTTATTGTACCTTGACCCCTACTCCTTCCCATTCACACACCATTCATTCCATAACTTGGATGGTTGTTGCTCGGTCCGTTTGTTCACCCCCGAGCAGAACACCGCGTGCCGTTGCCCAAAACCCACAATGCCGGTCACCCATCCAAGTTATGGTCGCGCACTTCACTGCTTAACTCCGGAGATCGACGCTTGCCGATACAACCGGAGCAGCCACAAGCGCGCCTTTTGTTCTTGCTCTTAAGTAGTTTTTTTTAAATTTTCAAAATAATTTTGTATTATTTTTTTAACGCTTTTTCTTATAATTAGACTTCTCAAGGAAGTAAATGCAAAGTGGTGAGTAATATTTTTTTATATTACTGCTTTTGTTGGACTAGATTTATTTTACTGTTACATTTTGCACGTAGGTCTGTTTAAAATCATTAAACAAAAATGTTTCTTCAATATTTGACATAAAAATGTAGTACCGATATTGTGTGTTAGTTAGCGTTCTTACGATGTTGCTTTTAAAACAGCTTATCTATAAAAAATTTAATAGCATGCGCCTTACTGACCAATAGATTAACTAAATATAAATGATTTACAAAATAATAAAATTATTACTACTAGCTATAAGTTAAGAATTCCCATTTTAGTTTAAGCGAAAATTCAGTTTTTGTTTCTTGCCGAAAATTTAGAGTTCCTAAATTGTATAGACACCAAAAACCTAAACCTTATATTTCAACCTAACCTTTGTTGTTTGTCTTGACGATAAAAAGATTTCAATTGTGATCTTTGACTCTGCATCACCACTCAGTTTAATAACATGGCATAAAAAATATGAAAGGTAAAAACTCAAGCACCTTAATTTATTTAATAAATTGATGTCGGTTAATAAGAAAGCTGCGATCCCAGGTGTAGACTTAGTTCTTACTGTTTTTTATTAAAATATTTTAATTAAGGAGCTTCAAATCTAAACGCAGTTTTGATAAAACACAATTTAAGAGTATATCATAATTTTTGCTTCATATTTTATTATTTATGTTTAAAAAATCTTTTAATTGGAGTATATCATATTATTATTATAGAATGCGCGTTCAACAGCGTACCAACTTTCTCACTAATAAACGCGCTAAGGAAAAAGGTATCCCTAACACGATCTGCAACTGGATTGAAGCCAGCCTGAGAAACAGAGTCATAAGATCCACTTTAGGCACATTAACAATGGAGGCTAAAGTGGGGAGGGGCTGCCCACAAGGAGGCGTTCTATCGCCACTATATTGGGCAGTCCTGGTAGATGAACTTCTCGACAAATTGACTGGTGAAAGGTACAACTGCCTGGGGTATGCTGATGACCTCGTCATTGTGGTCAGTGGGGGTCCTCTAGGGCACGTATCAGGCAGAATTCAGAACGCCGTAGACATCGTTGACAAATGGTGCAAACAGGAGGGACTCTTAGTCAACCCTCATAAAACAATAACAGCCCCTTTCACAAAACGAAGAGCACTGGAAGGACTATAACCTTCCAGGCTCAAAGTAGTGGAAATCCCTTTTTCAAAAGAGGTCAAATATTTAGGAGTCATTTTTGACCAAAACTGACCTTGGGACCACACTTAAGCAAAGTCACTCAGAAGGCAAAAACTACCCTGGATAGATGTTGAAGACTGCGGAAATAATTGGGGACTCAGCCCGAAGATGAACCTATGGTTATATGAAATGGTTGTCAGACCAATGGTAACCTACGGTTCAATAGCCTGGGGTGCAACTACTAAGTATACAAAGACTCGCTTGTCTATGTATTATGGGGCCATAAAATCGACCCCTACTGCAGCACCAGTGCCGCTTAACCTACCGCCACCTCACATATACATACAGGGTGAAGTGAAAGCGGTACAATATCGTCTCAAACAAGGCCAGGGTCCTATTATAAGACAGGAAAGGGCTATACAGTGGGGATTCAAGGAGGACCAAAAGTCAACTCACTGTGTGAGATGCCTTCAAACAAAATGGTACCAAGCTAATGGCTAAACAAAGGTTTTCAAACATTGATACCGGACAGAAAGGACTGGGAGGCTGGTATTCCCATTAAAGCCGACCTAATCTGGTATACAGACGGTTACAAAACAGACCAAAGAGTTGGAGCATGAGCCTTGGCAGAAGAAAACCTGTGTAGGTTCTGCCAGGAGAAGGAAGAAACCGGAGAACACGTATGGTGCTACTGTGAAGCCCTTGGTCGTCTGCGGTTTGCAAGGCTGGGTGAAGAAAAACCTAAAGCCGTAAGATTTACCAAGGAGCCGGTTTCAAGCTTGTGGAGTCTGATAAAACAGACCGGCTTAGATAGCTTGCTCTAACCTATGGGCGGAGGACACACAATAAACCTGATCAGGTTGCAGTGTTAGAAGATAGGCAATCCACCTCCTAATCTAATCTAATTTAATTATATTATAAATATACAGACAATCCACGGATGGGGTTTACAGGAGAACAAATGGACCAAACATTTTATTAAAAAAAAACATACAAATTTTTGCTTTTTAAAAAAATAGGATTCACAAAGAGAAAAAGTTGATTTTGTATACAGAGTTCGCAAAAACTTAAAAAAACATGCTTCATGCAAATCTCTAAGAGTAAACCACCTTTATTTTTAATTTCTATGTAAAACGTCATTAGGAAAATTTATTTAGAATAATGATTGTAATCGATAAAAACAATAATACAAAATTTTATTGAATTCCATAATTTGGCGAAAACGCCTTAATCACATTGATTTACAGAAAATTTGTGTTGTGTAGGAATTTGAAGAAAGCAGGTGTATGAAAAACAAACTATAAGAGTTTTTTAGGCCAATTAATTATAAAAATTTGAAATAATTTATTTTTGATAATTCCAAAATCAGTTGAATGAAACTTTGATTCTCCTGTAACATTATTTAAGTCATTCAAAATGCTATTCTAAATAATTTTTTTAAATAATATTTTTCTTAAAAATGAAAAATAAATGTAGTTTACTCTTAAAGGAAAATTATGTTCTTTAAGTTTTTGCGAACCCTGTATACAAATCAACTTTTTTCTTTGTGAATCTTATTTTTTTACAAGCAAAAATTTTTATGAAGAATGACTTTTTCAAAAATGAAATTTTTGGTTCATTTGTCTTCTTGTAAACCCCTTCCGTGGACAGTCTGTATAAATTAAACATATTTCGATTAAAAAACTTTTTAAAATTTAAAATAAAAAATGCGCATTAAAAATAGTAAGATATTCTAAAAATTGTGTTTTATCAAAAAATCCCTTGTAACTTGGAGCTCCTCAATTAACGTCTGCCACTTGGAACTACTTTTTCACCTCTATACTATGTATTAGTTTTGTTAGACAACATGGCCTGCGCATATCTTGTAGAAGCTTTGTACATTGGAGTAGGTGGTTTCATTTTTGGTTATGTACATATGTAAAAAATTTTTTCAGGGTGTTTCAAAATAAATGCTTGTTTATTGTGCAAACCATGACCTTCTAGCAGAGCCGGATCCCGGGTCCCGCATTGGCTAGGGGCTTCGCCCAACGAGACAAAAATTTTATATATGTTACCGGTAAACCTCGGATTCAGAATTCAGATTTGATTGATATAAATAACACTACTTACGTTCAAATTTTAATTGATTTATTTTTCATTAGAAAGATTAAGACTTAAGAATTTACTACAAAATTATTGTACAAGGGATATAACCAAACATTAAGAACTTGACATAACTAATTGCGCTAAAAATCATATTAATTTTTACCGTTTACAAACCATTATTTATATAAACTGGATAAGCAAGAGTGACACTTTGGCTTACATAATACTCTAGTAGATTTACAATGACATCTTTTATATCCTTGACCACCAGAGATAGATTGTCTACTAGCAATTTGACGTAAGGATTTTCTTCAAGTCATAGTCAAAACTTTGTTAATATTAAGGAGTTGGTTGCCACACTTGGTAAACTGATTTCTTGAAAACATTTATTTAACTGTTCCACTCTCATTACCTAAAGACAATATAACTAAAAAAATATATTGTTTAATAATTTATAACTTACCCAAATATACATGCCTTCTCCATTTGCTTCAACAACTGACATTACATAACCCCTATTGACTGCATATCTATCAAGTCCACTTGGCAACGACTATTCATTTCCGAAAATATCATCGGCTTTACAACGATGCCCTTTTAACAGACTTCTGTTTCTTTTGACATGCCACACAAAGTTTTAAGTATATCTTGACAACTTCCTGTGTTATACTTTTGTGCTTCTTATTTACTTCGTTCATCATATGATGCTTTCCGCTGGCAAAATACCTAAGGTTTGTTTCAACCTCAGCGACCGGAGCAATAAGCCTTTCAACACCACCAACTATACAAACTTGAAACCTTTTTAAACGCCAGTACTGTAATGCCTATTTAGATTTTGCATCTTTCGTCAGTCCTACTGATATTAAAAACTCACAGTATTGCATAGCATTTATACAAGATTTATTGGAGTCTTTACGCGACACTAACTCACAGAGCATTTTATTAAATCGATACTTAAAACACGACCACAATGCTAAATCACTTATTTTCCCAAGATGTCTAAAACGTAACTGATTATTACATTATCCAAGCACCCTAGGGTAAATCTAGTATTATCCGGATGAATCTAGTATACAACGAAGTATTTAAAAATATGTAGCTTTAAGCCGGCTGTCCATGAGAGCGGTTTTCCGCTCGCAGATGATAATTCAGCGATTGGCGGAAAAAGCATTTTAAATTTGCACTAACCAATCACAACGCTGAATTATCATCCGCCAGCGGAAAACCGCTCTCATGGACAGTAGGCTTTATCCACTATAGTTGGAGCTTTATCCTGGTAATTCTAGTCTTATCCCATATTCGGGTTTTAGAATTTAACACTGATCACAAGGGCGCAACATTTACTCTTTGGTTCACTAGAAAAACAGCCTTGATCTGGCACTACGTAAAGGGTCACTGAGAATTGCATTGCCAAGGGGCCCCGACATAGCTAATCCGGCCCTGACTTTTAGACGTTGTACTAACGGATAAAATAGTACAATTCTAAACATCTAGAAGGTGGTGGTGTAAACATTGGTTCAAAAGTCAACTATTAGGAATATTCGTGGTAAAAAATGGCGAAAAAATAAGTTTTTTTATAATTATTGTTGTGTAAAAATAATTAGTACTATCGTGTGAGCAAGCCCGTAAGTTTTTGTAAATAATAACTCTACTAATTTGTAATTTTTTTAATAGAAAGAGTCCGAATCCGATGCTGACGATACATTAGATCTACCACCTCACTATGCAATGCCCACAAATGATAATGTTAAAACGGAAATGATTGACTATTCTTTACCTACTTTACCTAAGATGGAAACCTTACCTTCACTTTTGTTTGAGGACAGCGCTGAAAGTTTGTCATCTACTTTGCAGGTAAAATGTAATCTTATATTGAAAAAAATATTTTAGTTAATTAACATAATTATTTATCGCAAGAAATTCCAGTTTTTTATTTTTTTCATTTTTAATGTGAAAGAAAATAGAAAAGTCTCAGTAATTTAAATTAATTCTTACTTTATGTTTGGAAAACTTATTTTAAAGCAAAAAAATCAGATTTGTAAATCGACTGAAAAATATTAAAATAAAAATATTTTTATTTCCTTTTATTGTTGTCTCATATATACAGACTTAAAATTACATTCCAAACACCTTTTTCAAATAATTTTGAGATATCAAGACATTTAACATCACCATTTGACATTTTAATTTAATTTTTAATAATTAGGTGTATTTCCAACTGCCATCTATGAGCCGGATTCCATTTTTGATTGTTAGGTTAGTAAATAAGCAGAGGTGGTTGACACAAAAGTTTCCTAATAATTTTTAGAATTACAAATTTTTCCTTTTGTTCAACTCTTTGGCAGTCACTGTATAAACCTTTTGTTTTAAAATTATCAAAGAACCTTCTTATAAAAATATATCAAGACATATTTAATTAACACCCTGTAAATCACCAAAAGTAAAAAAAATATAACTTGCTCATAAATGGATTCAAATGTAAAACATTTTTTTTAAATATACAGGGTGATTCAAAACTCGATCACGAAACTTAATTGGGTTATTCTACTTAACAAAATAAGGGTAGAGCTTCATATAATTTTTTTTCAAAATGTCATTTGTTTTCGAGTTACAAGCCGTCAAAGTTCAATTTTTATTTTGGTTTTTTTCGCCATATTGCATTTATTTTTTAACCAATCCAGTTGATATTTGGCACACAAATCGAGCTTTACAGATTCTAAAATTTTAACACAAAAGTACTTTTTTTAAATACAGCCAGAGGGCACTTTACCTAAAACTTAAAATTTATTTACATCATAAATTTTTATTTTGACAGATATCGCAAAGCTGGGGCGCCATTTTATAAACAATAAAAACCTAAAAATAATGTACTCTTTATTAAAGTCGATAAACCTCACCGTTTAGGCACCAATAGACATCAAAGTTTCATCAATTTCAAACAAATTACCTACATACATACAGGGTGTCCAGTAACTCAACCGACAAACTTTACAGGGCGATTCTACAACAGAAAATAAGTAAAAAACTTTATATAAACATATGTCCTAAACGTCTTAGGTTTTCAACTATGGGGTGTTAATTTTTTTTTTTTTTTAAATATTTAATTCACCGTAGTTCAAAAACTAAGACGTTTAGGACATATGTTTATATGAAGTTTTTTCTTATTTTCTGTTGTAGAATCGCCCCGTAAAGTTTATCGCTTGAGTTACTGGGCACCCTGTATGTATGTAGGTAATTTGATCGAAATTGATGAAAACTTTGATGTCTATTGCTGCCTAAACGGTGAGGATTATCGACTTTAATAAAGAGTACCTTATTTTTTAAAATTTTTATTGTCTATAAAATGGCGCCCCAGCTTTGCGATATCTGTCAAAAATAAAAAGTTATGATGTAAATAAATTTTAAGTTTTAGGTAAAGTGCCCTCTGGCGGTATTTAAAAAAGTACTTTTGTCTTAAAATTTTAAAATCTGCAAAGGTCGATTTGTGTGCCAAATATCAACTGGATTAGTTAAAAATAAATGCAATATGGCGAAAAAACTAAAATAAAAATTGAACTTTGATGGCTTGTAACTCGAAAACGAATGACATTTTGAAAAAAATTATATGAAGCTCTACCCTTTATTTGTCAAGTCGAATCACCTCCTTAAGTTTCGTGATCGATTTTGAATCACCTTGTATGAGTTTACTTTTTAAATATTCTACTTTTTTTATTAAATAATTTTGCGTTTTTTCAGTATTCTACGTCAGAGTTTACCGAAAGTTTCGCAGAACAGAGCTCCGTTGATTTAGCAGAAAGTAGTGCAGCTGGAGATTATGAGGTTAATGTTACTGATGATAACGAAAATGCAAGTGACCACCCGAAATTAGCGATGATAAATGATAGTGAAAGTAGGGATTTGGTGGAAAGTAAAACCGAAAACATAGATGAAACACAATTTGAAATAGAAAAAATAGATGAAAAACCAAATGAAATGCAGTTTGTAATACAGGAACAAAAGGAAGATATAACTGACAGTCCAAGTGACATACCAGCGGAAAGTACTAATAATGATAAAACAGAAAATAAAGTCAATGATATGCTAACAAGTGAGTTAAATAAAGAAACCAGTGTAACAGAAGAAGAAAGTGACTTAACTAAAGTAGAATCAAGAGTAGACAATGACAAAGAAGAAAATATTCTTAATTCAGAAAATAAAATTGAAGAAAATAAGGTTAATGTTGCAGATAATAAAAACAATGATAAGCAACAGGACCTTACAGAAAAAATGGATGTTGATTGATGGAGTGTTTTGTTGGGTTATAGATTTTAATACCATAAAAGTTATTACTAATCTCATAATTTATTTTTTGTTCAGTTAAAACGATCTTTAAATATTGTTTTTTTTTAATATATTATTTGTAATTATTTATTAATAAATATAGTTTTTTAGAAAACAGTATTTTATTAATTATTTATAACCTAATTAAAAATTCTATTTTTTCGTTCATTTGAGACGACCTTTAATTATTATTTTCTTTTCTTATATAATGTAAATATTTATTCCTAATTACATATATTTTTTTAAACAGTGTTTTATTAATTATTAATAACCTAATTTAAAACTTTATTTCTTTTTATCTTTCTTGGATGTTGTTGATTCACCTCGTCTTCTTTTGTTAAGAGGATTTCTTGGATCATAGATTTCAAACCAGTCATCATCTTTGGTGTTGGCATCTTTAGCTAAAACCAGGTTGTCCGCAAAATGAAGTTTGTGGTTTAACCTTGAATAGAAATAAAGTCAATTCAATTCTTATATAGATTTAGGGTAGTTTAACTAAGATACACAAGAAAATGAAAATCTAGGAAGATTAAATGTATTAGACATTAAAGTAAAACACAAAAAAAATAACTTTTTCAACTCATGAACTGGTTGACTTACCAATTCTCGTCTTTATCTACGTCATCGTCTTTTGATTCTTCCTTATCTTCTGCTTCTTTTTCCTTAACAGTGTGCAATTTTTTCTTAAAATTTTCTAGCAATGCCAAAGTAAACTGCTCTCTTCCCGCGCCTACAATTAAATAGTTCATACAGGGTTAGTAGAAAAAACCGGAACGGTGGATTATCTCAGCAACCGTCAAATATAAATGAAGCAAATTTTGTGACAAGGGGTAACTGAACATGAAGAATTAAAAAAATGTATTTGCAAGGTTGCCAAGTTTATAGTTTCTCTGTAGGTTAGGAAATTTTAAAATTTTAAATGGAATATCCTATTTTTATTATTATAATCAATTGCTTGTATTAACTTTATTATGACCTGGTATTATCGTTTCTTTTCTCTTGTCAATTTCAGAGATGATATCGTGCTTTTTCGAAATTAATGGAAAAACGGCTAGGTATGGTCAATTATCTAAAAAACGATACAACCAATATTCGTCAAAATTAGTAGAGGTGAACTTTCTAATTTCATGAATAGCAGTTTTGCGACGTTTAAAAAAAAGTCAAGGATAGGGAATAAGGAAATTTCATTATGAAACATAGCAAATCCTCTGTACTAATTTTTACAAATTTTGGTTGGATCGTTTTTGAGATAATTGACCATACCTGGTCGTTTCTGTATTCAAGCTTGATGTTATATCTTTGAAATTGACAGGAGTAAAAAAACTATAATATCAGGTCATAATTAAGTTAATACAAACAATTGATTACAGCAATTAATAATAGGGTATTCCATTTAAAATTCCCCAACCTAGAGAGAAAGCTATAAACTTGGCAACCCTGTATACATACGAGTATAACTTGATGGTGACAATTTAAGAAAATTCTTAAAGGATAATTATTACAAGGTTTGACGTAAGGATCTATTTAATTAAATAGAAAAAAATTGCTTTTACTTCTTTTACCAACTAAAAATTTTGATTTTTAAGAGACCAAAACAAAAATAAAGTGTTTTTCCAAAATTTTACCTCTAACTGCACAATAAAAATACCATCTGATAAACTAAGTTTTAAGTTTTTGTAATAAAAATTTGAAAAATAATTTAAAATTATATTAGAAGGTTTTATCTAATTGGTTTATCTTGATTATTTCGCTTGTGGGCTACAATAGTAGCAAAACTCAAAAAATCATGTTTTGAGATAAAAGGGTTTAAAGTTTTTATTGCTAAGGCAACTGCCTAAGAAATGATTTAGTTTTCTTGAACAAAAATTACCTTAAAGTAGATATTTTCTCTGCCAGCTTTGTCGCTGAAAAGAATATGTTTTTTCATATTTACACAAGTTCTAAGTTCAAAATTCTTGTTTTTGAGTTGTGCCTATGGTGCAGCCCATGAGCGATTTTTAAGTTATTACATCAAGTATTGTTCCAAACTATATTCCGACTGCTTGAATGATTCTAATAAAGATTTAAGTTGTTATTTTTAACTGATTAATTATTTACCTTTTTTAGGAAGGGCCTTTTTTCTGTTTTTGTACATATCAACTTCTTCTTTATATTCCTTAAAAGTGTCATTTTTTTCAGTTTCTTCCTTTGCTTGTTCCTTCTTTTCATCTTCATGTTTTAATTTATTTTTATGGTATTCTTTTTTTACACTTTGAATTTCTTTTTTAATTCCTCCCTTTGTTAGTAAAAACATTATATAAAAAATAAAAAATATACTAGGTGTTACAGAATCTTGTTAAGAAAAATTAAGGGCTGACTAATATTAAAAAGTTTATATTATTATAAACATGGGTGCACAAATTTCTTGTTCTCAAGATACGGGGTGTTAAAATTGTAAAAATGTTTTTTTTAAATATATTATAACATTAAATTTATCAAGTCCAGTGGTCTCGAGTGGCAACTTAAGAAATATTTCTAACAAAAAACGGCACGCCACTGACTATACATGTGTGTAAAGTTTGTATGCTTTCTCTAGATTAAGCAAATAAAAATACAGCTTATATAAGGGGACTAGTTTCAAAGTGTACCATCGCCAAAATTGCATTTTTTTGTTATGATGAATAAAAATGTACAAAGAACCTATACAATAAATGTAATGTTTTCTTTATTAGGTTTGAACTTTGTTATGGATGTAGTCATGGCCTAAAAAGTAATTTATTTAAGTTCAGCGCTGAAAAATACACCTATTGGGACATTTATCTTCCTCTTGTATTAAAAAGTATAAATGGAGATTGTACACTTTGAACTAGGCCCCTCATATGTCTTTTATTTCTTTTCGTATCTTGTTTAGATTACGAAAATAAAATCCATCTAATTGCTTTTTTTAGACCATAAAGGAAGCATTGCGGGATTTTTTTAAAAATTAGGTTTTATATTTTTTTATTAGCAATTATGTGACAACAATAAATACTTTAAAATAAGGTTTATATCCAGTCTTAACAATTTTTACTAAAATAAGTATTTTCAAAATTTTTCAGTTTCTAGAAAAGTTTAACACCCTGTAACTTGAAGAAGAAAAAGTTATGAGCTCCTTATATATCCTAATTTAAGCTTTAAAAGATGTCATCAACTGTTGTTTTTTATGTTTTTGAATTAGAATATTTGGATAATTTACATAGAATGCCCATTTTTACAGGCTCGTTCTTTAAATTTAAAGAAAATGGCATACTGGAAATTATAATCTTATGCTACAAACTCAATTGTACACATCTCAAGTGTTTGTTTAATTTAGTAACGATACATTACTTACATTTTCTTTTTCCTTTCCTGATCTCTACCCTTATTTAAATAATATTCTTCTAACTCTTCATCATCTTCATTATCGGTTCTTGAATTCTTCGTTACTGTTTCTACTGGTTTTGACTTTTTGTGACTTGTTTTCAGTTTTTTCTGATACTTTCAAGTTGTTTTTCTGAGTCACTATTTTTATCATCTTCGTTTTCACTTTCCTTATTTGGAGTCACTTCTTCAGTATGTGAACTCAATTTTGGATCATCTGAATAAAACAAATAAAGTTAAATAATGGATGACTACACTTAAGAAAATTTGTAAAAATTCAGTCAACAGCATAATGAAAAATCGTACTGATATGGTATCATAATGTACCTACCAAGAATATCATGTGATGATTTTCCCTTTGTACTAAATTTTTCACTTTCTCGGGTTGATATTTCTTCATCTTCTTCTGCCTCTTCACCAAACGATAAAAGCTTAAAATTTCTAAAAATAAAGGACATTGTCAAAATTTAATTAAATAAAACAACACTTATATACAAATTAATTATTTTATATAAAAAATTAAATATCTAAAAATTAGGTGGCTCTTATTAATATTTTAATTTAAAAAAAAGTAACATGCTTTACAAAATGATTAAGCCAAATAAGATGCAACATTGGAAATTAACCAAATAGGGTTTTATCTGTTTTAACCTTAACTGGTAACATTATTTTTTTTGGAAGTTCCTACATACTTAACACCCTGTTTCTTTTCTTTCTTCTTTTTTTCCTTAACTTGTATTTGTTTAACTCTTGGTTCTATATCAAGAAAAGGATTATTTAGAACCTCAGTTTTAATAATTTTATACGGATATACTGGTCTTTCATCTTCTACCATTCCTTCACTAAGTTTAACCATATTAAAAATTGTATCTCCTGTAAAATACATAAAGAAGTTTTTTTAATATACACTTTTTCTAATTTCAATGTTTATTATTGGAATAAGCAAACATTTCAATTACATAAAAGTGCCACTGACCAAGGTCCCATATCCTAACTATTTTTTCTATTGAAATAGATATAGAGGGTGTCTACTATTATTATGTTAGACAGAGAAACCACAGATTTGTTATGCCAAATATTAGGAATTAACTAAACATTCCTACTTTCAAAAATTGAAATAAGTACGGTACAGGATGTCAATGGGAAAAAATGTTATTAATTTATTTTGAAAACTTTTAATTCATTTTGAATATTGTAAGGAAACTCGGTATCTGGGGATTTTTTGACACATAAAAATAAATATGGGATTTGTAGTAGTTTATACCTCAAAACTTCTGGACGCCATTGTATCGTATTGTATTGAATGGGGTCGTTTGGCTTAAGCTAGCCCTTCTCCCACTTTGACCTTAAAAGATCTTTTGTAGATAACGGATAACCTACATTAGTTAATTTGCTCGATTTCCAAACTTTAGCGAAGCTGTTAGCGTACCTTCTGAAGTCAAGAATACTCCTTCCAGATATTTTAACCTCTGGCATGATAATTTTGAACATTGGCATAGTAGATATATGCTCAGAGGTTTCGCTCGATCAATCACAAATCCTGCAGCGGTCATATTGTCGGTCTTTTCCATCTTTTTGTGGTGGTACCTCAGAGGGCCGTGAGCCGTTAAGCATTTAGTAACTATCCTTAGTTTGTTCTTTTAAAGCTCTAATAGCTTTTTGGTGTATTTGGGCGATTGAGCGATAAATCTCTTCGCCTGTCTTTGTCCTGGAGTGTTATTCCAGTAGAGTTTCTTTTGCCTCTGTTCCCATTCTCTGATTTTTTCCTTTACGTGACCTCTCGTTATGCCGCAGAATGGTTCCGGTCCGTAAAACGAAGCCTGTGCACCTATTTTGGCTAGTTGATCGGCCATTTCGTTGCCTTCCACTCCTTGATGTCCTGGCACCCACATCAGAGTTAGTCTGTTGTTTGTAGCCAGGTGATTAAGTGATTGTCGGAATTCTCACGCAAGCCTTGAGTCAAAGCAGCATGAAGCTTATGCCTTTAAGGCTGCCTGGCTCTCCGATAGAATGTGGATATATGCTCCTCGTAAGCCTTTTTAGCGCATTCGGTTGCGCAGATATTAATAGCATATATTTCAGCTTGAAAGATGGTGGGAGCTTTTCCTAAGAATTTGCGAGTCTACATCTTGGTCCGTAAACTCCCGTCCCCACTCCTTCATCCATCTTGGATCCGTCTGTTGTTGATATTTTTTCCTTTACAGTTTGGCGGCTGTGTATTGCTAGTTTAAAAGAGGGTCGAAAATCACGAATCACTAGGATTGTGTCTGTAGGTTTGGTCAGAGTTTTAGTTTGAATACTTTTCAGTATTCTGAGGCGACCAGTCACGTTTTTTGATTTTAGTTTACGTGTCTGTATTACTCTCAGGGCAATAAAGAAGGGCCTCTCTTCTTACGCTCAAGAGAAGTGGGAGCAAGCCCAACATTGCCTCCATGGCGGCGGTTGGAGTAGTTCTTATCGCCCCTGTAATACCTAGAAAGGTAAGCCTTTGTAGTTTTTTTAGCTTTCCCTCTGTCGTTGTTTTTTCCTTTTTAGCCACCACACCATGGAGGCGTAGGTTATTATCGTTTTTGGACGCCAAGTTTCATTACAATAATCAAAAGATACCAAAAATCATTAAAATAAATTTAAAATATTTTTTCCTTGTATTTTCCCTGTATCTCGCTTATTTTCAACTTTTGAATATTGGTTTGTTTGGTTAAATCTTAGGATTTTTACATAAAAAATCTGTGGATTCTTTGTTCATCATTAATTAGAGACATCCAGTTATAAACAGATATTTCACACTATTAGTAAAAATTCTGTTTTTAGTTATTTTAATTTACCTACCTACAACCTTCCCAAATATTGTATGTTTATTTTGTAACTCTGGAGTAGGACCAAGCGTGAAGAAAAATTGTGATCCATTATCATCCTTGCCAGCATTAGCCATAGCCAATAAACCTCTATGAGAGAATCGTAATCTTTGATGGAACTCATCTTTAAATGGTTCTCCATAAATAGATTCACCTCCTGTTCCATCTCCATTAGGGTCACCCCTAAAAAATAAAAATAAATAATATTTAGCACAATATACAGTGTGTCCTAGGATCGGTGTGACAAGAGGACAAATGACCCAAAAATTTTACTCTGATTGGTATTATACATGGTTAGTAGAAAAAACCGGAACGGTGGATTATCTCAGAACCGTTACATATAAATGGAACCAATTTTGTGCAACGAGGTAACTGAACATGAAGAATTTAAATAATATATTTTCAAGGTTGCTGATTTTATCGTTTTTTACTCCTGTCAATTTCGAGGATATGCCATCAAGCTTAAATACAGAAACGACCAGATAGTCAATAATCTCAAAAACGATCAAACCGAAATTTGTAAAAATTAGTACAGGGGAGTAACTGAACATTTTAAATTTAGGAATGTTTCATAATTGAATTTCCCTATTCCTTCCCTATTTCCTTGACTTTTTTATGAATTTTGAAAACGTCGCCAAAATGCTATTCATGAATATAGAAGCTCCAGTTTTACCTCTGTACTAATTTTGACGAATATTGGTTGAGTCGTTTTTTGATAATTGACCATACCTAGCCGTTTTTGTAGTAATTTCTAAAGAAGCATGATGCCATGAATTGATAGGAGTAAAAAACGATAATATCAAATCATAATAAAATTGATACAAGCAATTGATTACAATAATAAAAATAATATAATAAGCATTATAGAAAAAAATTGTCAATTTTTATATATGTTTGCATTAACTCTTAAATACTAGACATGAGAAAGCGAAATTCACAAATATCTTTAATATATTTGAACTTTCTTTTAAATATTGCTTCTTCTTGTGCAGTAAAGTTTTAATGCATCATGTGGAAAAATGCCAAAAACTTTTTTATTTTAAACTTTTGAAATAAAATTTAATTCTCTACAACATTTACACATACAATATTGCTATATTTAAAAAAATAAAATTACTTTACTCTTGGGTATACAGGGTAATTCAAAAATCGATCACGAAACTTAAGGGGTGATTCTACTGGACAAAATAGGGGTAGAGCTTCACATATATTTTTTCAAAATGTCATTTGCTTCTAAGTTACAAACCTTCAAAGTTCCATTTTATTTTGGTTTTTTCGCCATATTGCATTTTATTTTTAACCAATCCAGTTGATATTTGACACACAAATCGCTTTGCAGATTCTAAAATTTTAAGACAAACTTCATGTTATCAACTGACCAAAATGATATTTTCCTTCTTTAATTAAAGGAGGATAGAGATATCTCATATGTGTGGGATAGTTTTTCGAAAAGTTTAATACTTTCTAAAATTAATTTACATTTTTCATGTGCCCCGAGTGCAGCCTGTATCATATTGTTTTCTTGTGTTTGACGTTGGATTTATACTATTTTGTCCCCAACGTCAGACACCCCTGTTCACTCCACCGTCCCGTAAATATGTTTTTATTAATAATAAATTATAGAAATGGATTTTGAAAAACCGCACACAGATTTGTGTCATAATCGACCTATAGAAACGCCTTGAAAAGTAATTTTTCAAAAATCTCTTATAATAGCGAAAACCGCTATATCAGAACTATTACCCTCAAAAACTGTAGCTTTTACCTTGCACAATAAAATCCTTTACAACTCTGTGAAATATAGTATTGTCGTAATACCCTTCTAGACACAGCTGGATAAAGTTTCTGCATGCCTTTGGTGTTTCTTTGGACCAAAGTTCAACGTCGATGTCTCCAGCAGTAGTTTTTAGTAAAACCTGAAACAAAATTGTTTACACATTCAGGTTTTTATAGAAAAAGGGCAAACAAATTACTTTGCCGGATGTCGGAGGCTCCAAAATGTAAATATTACTCATTTTCTAAGCCCTTAACTTTTAATACCTTTAAAAAAAAATAAACAAATTTTTAGGTTAGGTTATATTTTAAACCCAATTTACACTACAATACTTTTATTTGTCAGGTGCTACCTCCAAACAAGGAGCCAGCTCCAATAAGCTCAGTCCTAAAGCATGAATATCCTAGAGGCTGCTTTGACGCTTTGCCATAAAAACCTTAAGCCGACGTAAGATCATTAGAATTCTAATAAACTTTAAGCCGAGAAGCGGAACGGAACTACCAGTTTTTTTTTTAGAAGGTGGTCGTTCTGATTTAACACAAATGATAAGGCTTAATTTTGAGACGTCGGCATTATGTCGGCTTATTAGATCTCACACGTGAGAGAAATTTACTAACATTATTTTTCTCTCTCAAGCTCTGAGTGCTGATTCCCATTGCGCTCTATCCTAAGACAAAGCATATGCCTTGATGAGATATGCAGGGTGTTTTCTAATTGAATGTCAATATTGAAGAAGGTGATTTTGGGTTTATTTTAAGAAGAAAACTTTATATGAAGGTATGACCTAAACGTCTTAACTTTTGAGATACAGAGTGTTAAAATTTCAAAAAAAAGTATTTTCTTTTTAATATCCTAACTATTCTGTACTCAATTTCTGTTTTAATTTGGCAATATTTTGGTTTATATCCGGTATACCAGTTTCTACTAAAATAGGTGCACGAGAGAATTTTTTGTGTTTTTTTTATTTTATCAAATCCTGTATCTCAAAAGTTAAGACGTTTGGAGATATCTTCATATGAAGTTTTCTTTTAAAATAAATCTGAAAATAACCTCCTTCAATATTGACATTCAATTAGAAAGCATTTTCCCTGTATTACAGAGCATGAACTGTACATTAAGGAGGGGTTTGAGGTGTGAACCCCCTCCCCCCCTTAGGCATGGTAAAAAAAAATCTGAAGGATAAAGTCCGTTCTCAGTTAAGTTTTTATTGTGGACGATTATGTAGACCCCTTAGCATGAGTAAAATGAGATATTTTGGGGAGGCGACGACTTTTTTTCCTCTTTAGTAATTTTTTACCGGAAAATTGAATTTTCCACTCAATTTTTAAGCGGAAAATGCTATTTTACAGGACTAATTTACTTTCCGGTCCCTAGTTTACTTTCCGGTCTCTCATTTACTTTCCGGTCCCTGATATCAAAAAATCCTGTTAGCCATGACAAAAATTGTCAGAGTTCAATTGTTACTATTTGACAGTTCAAGATATTGTAAAGTAAAGAAAGCATCATTTTGCCAAAATGGAGTCAGACATGGAAAATCCAGATGAAATAATTGAAGCAGCCTTGCCTTATTGTCGTTTAAATATAACACTAAAAATTTACACAGTTTTTCCGGTCAATTAAAAAAAAATTATGTACGATACTCGACCGGAAATAATTTTACGGGTCTCCTCAAAACTACAGGACTCGCCTACGGCTCGCCCTGTAAATGTTTTTCGTCGACCCGTAAAATGTGAAGAAAAAGGAAGTACTGGAATATGGTGGAAGTACTGATGAAAGGAGATTTGGGTTTTTAAAAAGAGAGACCTATATTCTTATTTTTTTTGCTCTTCAAATTTTTTTATATCTAAGTTTTTTTGGTCGTCAAACCCCCCTCCCTCCTCCTTCCCACCATAAAAACCTATAAATAAATTGGGGCAAAGTTGCGCATTTTTATGCTTAAGCTATACGCCGTTTTAAAAAATTAAAATTTGCAGCCGTTCCGGAATTTTTCGAAAAAACCGAAATTTTGCGCAAGAGTTTTTATTTTTCCCTTGGATGATTTGAAGAGATATTTTAAAAGTAAAGACATATTAACATTGCCACTTTTTCTGTTCTATAAAATGATGTCACTAAATTTAGGATCCGATGTTTCGTCTTTGAGCCACCATCATCAACTTTGTTTTTTTAATGAGCGAAATATTTTGTTTTAAACTTAATACACTCGTATTTTAATTCTAAATTCAACGATATATCACACTTTACATTTATGCGACGTTTCGAACAAAAAACTACCATCCTCTTTTTTACAATTAAAAATTACGTTTTTATTTCAAACGATTTCAAAAATTGTCGTTTGAAGGCAAGTATGCAACAATTTATTTTTATTACTACTCATATTATTATTCCTTTTAATAATTTATTTATTTATCATTTAACTAACAAGCTACAAGCATTAAGGTAATTTACATACATTTACCTATACGTAATAAAATAAAGCATTTAATTTAATCAAACGCCTCTATCAACTTTATCGTAGCCTGTCATAAAAAATGGATGCATCTTACCTGTTAACTGAAATTTTGCAGGTAAGTATGTTTGGAGAAAATCGTTTTTGTAAATGGCGAAATGGTGAATGATGGTTTTTCGGTTCGAAACGTCGCATAAATGTAAAGTGTGATATATCGTTGTATTTAGAATTAAAATACGAGTGTATTAAGTTTAAAGCCAAATATTCCGCCCATTTAAAAAACAAAGTTAATAATGGTGTCTCAAAGACGAAACGTCAGATCTTAAATTTGATGACATCATTTTATAGAACAGAAAAAGTGACAATGTTAATGTGTCACTTCTTTTAAAATATCTCTTTACCTAAACCGAGAAAATAATAAAAACTGTCTCGCAAGATTTCGGTTTAATCCGGCTAATTCCGGAACGACTGCAAATTTTAAATTTTTTAAACGGAATATTGTTAAGCATAAAAATGCACAACTTTGTCCCAAATTAACCAACCTATCTATCTCTTACCGTTTCCGAGATCCCAATGGTGTTCCTCGAATTTGTAACACTCTGTATACGTCCGTGTAACAGAGAAATCAAGTTAAAATTTTTTTAATGAAGCGCCTTGAAAATGGCGTAAAAGATAGAAATAAGCAAATCAGTGGGCGCAGGTAGGCGTACTTAGTCGCTTAACCGCTGGGTAAGCGGAGTGTCAAAACTGTCAAAATAAAGCGATCCCATTTTCTATATTCCTTTTATGCTCCAGAACCACCCGGAACAACACCATAAGTGTTCCTTTTACAATTTTTTGACAATTTTTTCATGTTGTAGAACCGTTCTTGACACTATTGACAATTCAGAGAACGGTTTAAAACGGTTCTACAAGGTAAAAGGAATACACTAATTGCATTAATTTGGCTATTTTGAGACTCCGCTAACCCAGCGGTTAATAAGTGGCTGAGTACTCCTAAATGCGCCCAGTAAATCTATACAGAAAGCATCAGAAAGGAATGTGGGAAGTTAATCAATCTTTATCACAAATTATTTGTTTATATTATTATTAATTAATGCACATCTGAATATATCGCATTGTCACTTCTTGCTAAATCATATGTTTAAATAAAGCTAATAGTTAATGTAAACTTCTAAATTAGTATATTATGTTTTCGTTTAGTACTAGAGTATTATTTTTACCATCAGTATCATTTGTTTGGCACATGCTATTTTATCAAAAAAATAATTGCGTTAAGATAAAATTTACCCGGTGTATTTATACATAAGAGCAGTAATTAAATATTCATTAAATATTTCTTGTATAGAAATAAGGAATATCGAAAGAAACTTACGTTATGATTTTTAAATTATTACGATTTTTAGCTAAAAATTTGCTACCATGTATTTCTATAGCTTATGTCACTTTTTTAAAATAAATTACCAAAAAACGAATCATTTATGCAGCGGCAGTTACTGTGGCGAAGGCATCGCCCCTTAAGTGTCCAACAGTTTTCCAATTTGTTGTGTTTAAGATTTTTGTTTACACCCCCCACATCTTTTTAACGAAGACTTGAAAATTATTAGATTGTAATGTAATTAGAATTATTATATCCATAAATATATGTATAAATAATTGTATTTGTTTTTATTTTATTTACCTGTAGTGCCGCCCATCCCGCCTTATCACAACTACCAAATCCTAAAAAAGTTATTACCAAAACACTAAGGGGTTGATTTCATGAATACACCACAATAAAAATCTTATCCTACAAAAAAAAGTCTCAATTTTATGTTTTACTTTGGTTTTTCCTTCAATTAGGTAGCGAAATTGCAAAATATATTTTTTTATTACCGTAGAAAAAAATGAAAGTAGAGGATAAAAGGTTTTCATCTAAAACCAGGGCCGTATTAGTGTTTGAGGCGCCCTAGGCTAGAATTCCCGGAGCGCCTATTTTCCAACAAAAAAAAAAAGAATTGAAGAGCAAAAGAAATCCTATTTTGAGTGTCAGCCGCCAAATAAAATTTGATGACCAAAAAAGAAAAAAGGTCATTCCCTCCTTTCCGCGCCTATTTGTCTGTTTCATTCCAAAGCACCTTACTAGAAATTAGTCACCAAAAACCCCACTCAACCTAAACTTTATTAAAAACTCCCTGTCTAGCGCCTATTACTCCCCTGTCTGGCGCCTATTTTTCATGGCGCCCTAGGCTGTAGCGTAGTCAGCCTAATGGATAATACAGCCCTGCCTAAAACCCAACCATAAGAAATGTTGTATTATATTCTCCCCTGATATTGCGGGCTGAACCGGTCGCTTTAGTAGCGTAGGTCGCCTACGGCATCGCTCCTGGGCCTGGGAGGCCTCACTGCTAGAAGAGGCTCTACAGTTGAAGGTATGAAATGTGAGCCAGAGACATTTAGTGTATTCCTTTACCTTGTAGAATCATTCTGAACCGTTCTCTGAACTGTCAATAGTGTCAAGAACGGTTCTACAACATGTAAAAATGTCAAAAAATTGTAAAGGAACACTGCAGGCTGCTCTGGGCGGTTCTGAGCATAAAAGAATACAGCAATTGTTACGTTATACTTTATGGCTGATACAATAGCAAGCGTAATTGAAGCATAAGGGATGTAATTCTAAAGGGTGGGGCCATCTTTCTTTTTTGCCTCCAACTTCAATCTTTCAATAAATAGGTCCTGCTGATACATGTTTGCCTACGTCAACAGCTTTATGCATTAAAAAAGATTGTAAGAAAGTGTGTGCATTTAAAGATGCACAATACTTGGGTTCGCGCATACGACTTCCCTATGCCCGTTTTTTGTCTACGCTACGCAAATGGATCGTTTCACGGATTTACGCTTAGTCTGGTATAGCTATCGACTGAAGTTTCAAATTTTGTCTTCAGTAAAAAATTAGTCTACAATGAAGTCGTTTGAGTATTCATGCAGAACTTACTTTTACAATGTCGTGTCAACTCTAATCCAAGGGTTAAAACCAGTGGCTTTGCGAGAAAATTAGGCGTAGGCGAAATCGTATTCGCGAGGCCCCCGTCGACAAATGATCGTGGGAAAAAAAAGGTCCTGACCTTTTTGCAAGGCTTCTTATGTAGGCGAGGCCAACTCGTGTCCAAAGGAGGCACCTTTATCCTCCCGAAAATTTAAGGAGCAAAAGGATCTCACCCCGTTAAACACGTTCCTTTAGTGTTTTTATAGTTTTTCCTACATAATAGGGCCTTTATGAGGCTCCTACCATGACGCATTACCTGCCAAAAAGGCCCTCCAGGCGGAGGCCCTAGGCGACCGCCCACGCGTAGCGAAGCTATACTGGTTAAAACAAAGATAGTTGATGTCCTAGTTAAAGCAAGTTTCTTGAGTTAACTCAAGGATTTGACATTATTCATATTGTCATCGACAATCAAAAGTGTATGCGATACACACCAAACATACCAGAGACGCTGTTGGCCTAAAGATGAACAAGTTAGTAAAAAAATTAATTTGGAATTTGCAAAAAAGTTTGTTATTTTTTCGGTTAGCCCCCTCAGAGAAAATCAAAACTTTTAAAAGCAAATACTACATTTACATTTTTTTTGTGAGTTTGATCAAGTTTTATTGAAAAAATCTCAAGTTTTCAAATAATCTAAATTTTTGAAAAAACTATACTCAGTTGAAATTTTTTCACTCTGCAATTTTTTATGCAATACTTTTAGTTGCCTGCAATTACAAGAAAAAAGGCAATATTTTTGCGAAATTAGAGATTTTTTTATGAAAGTTTAATAAAATTGACGAAAAAAATACAAATAAAGGATTTACTTTTAAAATTTTTTAATATTCTCTGGAGGATATACAACCAAAAAATTAACTTTTTTCGCAAAACTACAAAATAAAAATATTCTACATCAAAGTGTTCCTTATAAGGTCAATATAGTATCTAATATATATTTAGTGTGGGTCCCATGTCTCTGTTTTTAGATAAACTAATTTAAAAATCCTAGCTGTGCCCCTCTGTCGGCAATGATTTAATAGTTTAATTTTATCTAGTGATTTAATTTTATAATTTAAATAATTAATTTTTATTTATGAAATAAAGCAGTAACAAATAAATAAATTAAAATAAAAAATGCATTAATATTATATGTATATTTAATTATTGTAATTTTTCATGCATACTTATCACGTCAGAATAATTTAAATCGGCCTATAAAAACAAAGTGTCCTTTTTATTAAAATTTGGGCCTCTACATGTACATTTCTCACCAATTTTAGCTTTAACAAAATACTAAACTTGATATATCTATCTTCTATAGTTATGGAAATATCATATGACTATCCAAATCTAAAACATATAGCAGATATAATCTATATTTTGTCTATCATCAATTTTAGGCGTTCAACCAATTATAATCGCGGTAATACTTGGTGACAACTTTGACGTATAATACATTGTTTAAACGTCAACATAACCAATCGGTAAATACCGTTTTAGAATTGGTTCTTCGCCTAAAATTGATGTATGGCATATTAAATGTGGTACATATTTATTTAAAGATCTTTGAAATACCTTTCATATAAAAAAATGCTAGTTTATTATCAAATTTATGAAAATTTTAAAGTAAATCAAACTAAAAAGTTTAAAGTATTTTTTTAAAATAATCCGAAACAATAATAAAGGAAAAACACCAGTATTGTTGTAAAAAAGATGGGTCCCGACGCTTTTTCACAATAATACTACTATTTTTCTTTCGTTATTGTTTTAAGATTATTTTATAAATTATTTTCAACTTTTTAGTGCGATTCACTGATCACCAATGTTATTACCTGCGCGGAACAAAAGTTACTCTTCATGGGCAAAAAATGTGTTTGTGCGCTTGGGTACCAATCATCCCGGGGGTGGACGCGCGGGCGCTATAAACAGACTATCCGCATTATCGGAAAGAATTTATCAACGCCTTGTCTGGGATTCCCGTTTAAAACATGTTCGAAGTACGGTAGCTAAAGACCGTGTACGGAGAGCACGGTGTGCCGGTATTGTATTCAGCCATGACTCTTAAGTACGCATGTTCGTACACCCCCGATTTGTTTATTGCGCAAAGCCGTAAAAATCCGAAAAATGTTTCTAGCCACTGCGGATCTAAATGTGGGTTATCTATGGTTTGATTTGCTTTAAAAATGTATTTTTAGTTTTTTAAAACTACAAATATTATCACTTATAATAGTTAGTTCCATTTAAAAAGTAATAAATAATATTATTTAGAACTGATTTCTATAGTTATAATATAATTATTTTTTCAGATATATAGTGTATCGAAAAGTACTTCCAAATTATTACACATTTTTAGAAATCACCCGGTAAGAGCAGACATTTTTATCACTATAACAATAAGAATTATTATTTGCATTCAGTTAGTAGTAAATAACATCATTTAGAACTGATTCCTATATTTTGCTTTCTATTCTCAGGTTATCATGTTATTTACTCTGTTACTTTATGTCAAGTATTATTGATCTCATAATATACAGATAAGCTAAGAAAATTTTACATTAATTTGGCGTTATTATTTAAAATATTTGTTTCGCTCAAACTCATAGTCTTAAATCTCTAAACTTTTAACTCTTCCTCATATCAGCTAGACAAAAGCCGCCATTTAAGAACACCTAAAATTCTAAGGTAGTAATTTATTTTGTGTTATTTTAGTCTCTTTTTCAATAATTAGTAACTAATTTCAAGGAAATGCCTAATTAAATAAGTGTGTTGGATATCTGTCTCCAAAAATAAACAAATATAATTTGTAACAAAGCGTGGTGATAAGATTTTCATTTTTACTTTTTGAAAGATATTACAGAGAAATATTTTTAAGACGGCGCAGTTGTCTTAAATTAATAAAGTGAACACTGTGTTGGTTTGAAGTAGAATTTTTTTGGTACCAGTTCTGGATTTGGGATTATGAAGGATCGGAGAATTGAACTTGAAGGTAAGGAAAATAAAGAAAAGAAAAAAATCAAATTAATATAAGTAAATTATGTTATTTATAGTTTTATGAGTAAAAACAAATGTAAACAACAAAATCTTACAAATGGTTAATTACATTGGCATAGCCAGAATCAGTGGCGGTGTGTACGTGGGTGCACGGGGGCCAATGCACCCAAAGAGGTGAAATGTATGGGTGCAATGCAATGCACCCATATGAGAAAAGAACAAATTTTATTTTTGTATTTTTTGTTCTTTAATATTGTTCAAAACTTCTGCCATCAGGCAAAAAGAAATTGAATAAGTATAAAATGTTCGTGGTTGCGAGAACCTTTATGTTTTATGCTCTTGAAGAATAGAATACGTAGGTGAGCAAAAACCATGTTTTGTTGAGTAAGTTATTGTTTTTAAGGGGTGGTGCTTTTTTTTTGCTCTGTCAAACATTTTTGACTCATGGCACCCATATTAAATTTCAAAATTCTCTGCGCCTGGCCAGAATTAGGGTTGGGAGGTTGCACTTAAAATAAAAACAAACTGGTTTAAAAATAATAACTTTATAATATTTATTTGAAAATAAATGCTTAAACGACCAGGTTTCTCATGGGAAAGCAGCGGGCTGCAGCCTCTGAATATGCCTACGGTGTAAACGCATGGATAATCATGGTTACTGACTTTTTGGTCCAATAAATTTATTTGTATTTGCTTACATTATTCCTAATTTATTTTAATTAAAGTTTAATGGTAGCAATAAAAAATATCTTTAAAAATAATATCTAGGAACATATTTTTTAAAATATATTTAATGACACCATATAATACCTTGATTATTTGATATTATTACACAATAATATTAAGTACATAGTGTGGGGGTTTAAATAATGTTTAATGTTACCTACTTACCTTTTATGTGTCTGTCCTGGCTGCAGGCTCGTACGCAGAAATTGTTTTATTTTGGAAGGGGGGCAAGAATGTTTTAAAAAAATTACATCGACTAAAAAAGTTATGAGCAAAAGAAAAGAGGTCCCTCACTTTTGACACAGTATACAAAAAACAAAACCTTAATACTTATACTCCTGGGGGGACAAACAGCTACAAAACGCCAATTTTACTATTATATTATTTACAGCTCCGTTTTCGCCGAACAAGCATAGTTACACCCCTTCAGGGGGATTGCCACCCTTGCCCCCTCTCACCGTACGGCCCTGCCCGGGTGACAGCCTTTAAGGGGCGGCAAATTGGCAAGTGAAGTATGGTGCCTGGATTGTAACAGGCGAGGACCTTTCCTCTTTTTTGCTCTTCACTTTTTATTTGGGATACTTTTTGATACATATGGCGCCAAGTGATGGAAAGAGGGCGAAAAATGAGAATCGAGGACCTTTTTTTTGCTCTTTTATTTTTTTTTCTTAAAACATTTTAAGGACATCAAATCTTGACTTTGCTGCAAAAAACGGCCGAGGGGAGATTGAAACCTTTGTATTGTACGTAACTTAATATTAAATATTTTATTATTTTATTTCTTTTAAAGTAATCATAACTTTTATAATATTGTGTAAGAACAGAATAGTTCTTC